>JARHVA010000630.1:92500-117500 GCA_037957365.1 Torreya grandis
TCTCATATAGAATCTATTATGGTAGTTCTATTGACCCAATTGATCTAAAAAATCAAGAAATCAAGATATGATATCTATTTAAGGATTAATGTATCATATAACTTTAAATATGAAATCGTCTTATACAAAATTAGTTTTATTTTTTTAATTTGTACATACAAACATATTAATGAATGACACTAGAGAGATTAGGTGGTGTATATAATATAATGTTTTTACCAAAGGATTATACAACAAGCATATAAGCTTCATGGAGTGTATACATCCAATACTATGTTTAGATATAGAACTTAAATAGTGAGCAATAAAATTGATGAGATGGATCCTATTAAATCACTCTGAACTAATTAAAACTTGATGATTAGTTTCTCATAATTAGATATCCATTGGGGTTAAGACTATTTATGCTAAAATTATGGTAATTAATGTCATTATATAGTGTTGTTATGAGGACACATGTACAGTAAAGATTCCATTCTTTAAAAAAATAGGAATGCGGATGAATTATACTTGATTAAGTATTTAATCAAACTATAATCAGGATCATATTCCCCAATATATTGTGTGGAATAGAATTGGTTACTATCATGGCTTAGAGATTGGTATATTTGTAAAATTTTGTGAGATTTAAGCATGTCAAATAGAAGTAATTGATATATTTCCAAAATGTATCTATGTAACCAGATGTAAAGTACTATTTAACCTTGCAAACTTGTGAATGGAATGGGGTGCACTTTGAGTATATTTGAAAGGAGATTATATTTAGTTAAGGATCAGAATAATTAAAAAATATTACATTAATGAATATTTTTTCTTGAAAAGATCATCCATATATTTTGTGATCATTAAATCTCATAAGGATTTATGAACCATAGGGATTTCTTGATAGGGAAGTATAACTGAACATTGATATAGTATTTTCATACCATTTGAGTACTTACATATGGTCCATGTACAAGTACTACTCGTATATATGGATTGTATCTATAGTTACATAGACAATTTAAATGTCTTAACTTATCCATAGGATCGAGATTATAATCATATGAAAATATTACCATAGTGGGGTAATTGATAGTTGAATCATGTTCACGTAAGGTGAAACTTGATTTTGAGTTATTTGACCCTCTAGGAAGGTTAAATGATTGTTAGCTTGTATAAAATCACCATTGAATACTTGTGTGTGGTACATATTAAGAGAGTGTTATCTTGAGCAATAGTTTAGGCATATATATAATATAATGGTACATTATGATGTGTGCTAACAAGTTTTAGTAGTATGTAGTTAAACATAAGGTATATCAAGTGGCATAAATCCATACATAATGAATTATGATTTATGATAATGGATCATTTGTTTTAACTACATGAATGGTTGTTTGTAAATATGTAGTGGAGTTCATAACCAATGAACTATGATAGAATGGGATGTCATAGACTATTATATTACCCAGATGGTACATACTATAATTGTTATGTTTAGACTCACACCTTATTCTAATAATTAAATTTATGTGCATTGGTTAATTATATAATTAACGTGTTCTATAATAGTGGTAAGACTTTGTGTAAACATGCATACAATGTTTGAGAGTGTAGTGTATATTAAGATGGAATATTGTGTGTTTCTACAAAATTGTAAATTACATGTTATGTATAATTGCTTAGATGTAAGCTTGTGTTTCCATGTAGTTATGACTACTTTATTATCATTAATTTTGGAAAAATAGTAGTATGTCATAGAATACTAGACTATGGTAATATGGGTTATCAAAGGTGTAGTATGTTTAGAAATTTATTGTGATAGTATAAAATCTATAGTTAAATATGCACTTAGCTAGGTGGTATAAAATGTAGTCATTATTTCTAGTATGGGATAGAAATTAAGTTAAGATTTATTCATATGTTTTATAGAATAAATGTATACTTTAGTTACTCCTATGTTAACATGTTATATGATTTGCTTGCTAGTAGGATGTAAGTTAAATGAATCTTATGGTTGAATTTTATTTGATCAATATATGCTTTCCATATAGATTAAGGAGTGAGATGGAATTCACTGGCTTACTAGTATCGAAATGACATATGATGACAGTTCGATCAAGTGTTGTGTATGAGTTTGATTGATCCATATATCATTATTATTTATTATTCATAAAACTTTGGGTCAAAGTATGTTTAGTTAGAAATTATCATTTCATGAACATAATTTACATGTTTGTGTGATATCTTACAATATAATAGTTTTCTATGACACACTACATGTTTAGTTTAGAAATCATAGAGCACATGGGTACTTGTTTGTCTTTCTAGATTCATATGCTGTCACTATCTACTCATCCATTAACGAAGGGAGATTTCCTAATGGGCGTAGTATGGGAGATCATTTTTTTATGGTTGGTGTCAAAAAGTGCTCAGATGATGTGCTCCCTCCTCACAGGAGTACTACTTATCGAGACAACACTAAGATTACCATAGATACTTGAAGTTTGTGAACTATACTATGGGGGAGCCATGTATCTTAGTTATACATTGTAATATATTTTACTTATTATTAGAAATTATCATGAAGCATTGTAAATATATATTATTATACATTGACAGTTGTGACTATATATTTGTATCAGTCATCATTGAGTTACTATAATTACTTTCTATATTTGTGTTTCAACATACTCTTGTGATATTAGAGATCCATGATTTATTATGTAATGTGATTTTTTTCCATGATCACGCTTGATTACTTTGTATGATCTCTGTTATATTCTTAGGATGTAATTTATTTTTATATATGTGTTTATTAAAAAAATACATGTATTCTATGTCTAAACTAGTGTGGTTATTAAATGTGATATCAGAGCTATGGATCAAACTCTAGGACCCAAATGAGTCTATTAGCATTTTTGTGCCCCTTTTTCACATGTGTGAACTTAGTGACATGAAGTATTTCACTAGTATTTTGGATTTGTAATACCTTGGTGTAGAAGCATGTTACACCATGATTAGAGTTTTGAGATATTTATGATATGTGTATGGAGCACTTACACCCTCTTAGAGTTGTTAAAGAGTTAGTTTATTGAGTGCCTCAATGGTTATGGTTTTATATGAGGTTTGGGTAGATGAGCATATATTGTAGTTCATGAGTTATGAATAACATATTCCAACCATAGTTTGATCACTCAAATTGAACACCGCATGTATTATTAGATTTTTATTGGTAATAAAGTCACCTCCACCATTTGTCTTTTGTGTTGTGAATTTTTTAAAGCATGGGATGTTTCTCACTTGAATTTATGTGTCCTAGAAATAGAAAATCTGATAAGACCATTTTTAGTTTGGTACCACTTAGTACTGTGGGAATTTTCTTACAATAGAGTGTTACTATCTTGATTGAGAATTCCTAGGTGTTGGGAGTTTGTTTATGATTTGGCACCATTAAGCTATGTGGATTGGTAAGATGTGTCAACTCTTTTATTTAGACTAGAGGTAAATTGATATTATCTCATTCTTCTTTGATAACATTAAGGTACTGAGAGGGTTCATAATTTCTTGATGTTTATTTAGTGTTCTCTTAATTAAAATTTGTTTGTTCATATTTCTTGGATTTCTTGGGATAAATGGATTATACTTCTTATTGAGAGAGAAGTTGTGGGATTGGATAGATTGATACATCTTTGTGATTAGTATATTCCTTTCTTCGTTATTGAAATAGATTGTGATACTAACAAGTTTTATAAGTAAGTGGTGATTTGGAAACATTGAGTTTTAGTGTTTTCTTTTTATATTATGAGGGTGTGTAGGAGTTTTTGAGATGATAGTTATCTAATTTTTAATTTTGACACTTTAGAGTCACTACTTGATCTAACTTATGATTTTAAGACCACGTGATGTGGCAAACATTGATATATATATTAAATTTTATTTAAGTTGATTATAAATATTATGATATTATATACCCTTGATTAGATTGATATTAATCTATTTTGATTAAATCATATTGTTTTAAGGAGTTATGTTTTTACCATTTGTCGTAATCGAGTAGGTATAAGATGTGTAGAATGTCTTTTCACTCTAGGGGTTGAGATAAACTTTTAATTTATTAAATTCTAGTTGAGCAAGCAAGGAGTTATTTACTCACTTGTTACCTTTGTAAGGTTAGAAGGATGATGTTGTCTTGGTCTTTGTATGTTATGTTGATTTTAACATTATTTAATCTTAACATTGAATATAACACTATAATTTAAGCTGTGGAATATGATACTCTATAGGTTTGGCTAGTGGTAACTTAATACAATTAAGGATTGATTGTATGATTTATATTGTATTTATGTTGATACATCTATAATTATTTAGCATATGGTTTTGATTTCAATGAACTGCTAGCATAGAATTGTGATTTTTTGAACATTTTGCACATTTTAGAGATCATTAGGTCATGGAGACCTAAGACAAGAGTGGTGCATTAGGAATATGAGTACTAAGCAATAGGAGTGGATCATACTTAGTCTCATATTGACTTGATAGTCACTGAGTTTAGATCCGACAGATGTACTTGTCAAATTTAGGATTTGATAGATGAACTTATCAAATTCAGTCATGTGGCCATACACAGGTGTATGGTGGAATGTTTATTCCTTAATTTTTTATACATTAGAAATGTAGTATTTCCAATTCTTATTCATCATCATACTTTTTAGTAACTCCATGGAGTAGTGACAATATTGACATGCTATACTTATTAAGAGCTACGCATAGTAGTGATAGTATTAACTTGTACACATCATTCTTGCTAGGATCCCTAAATAACTTTCTTCAAATAGAGAAAAAAATAATCTCTAGCTTAGAGATATATGCATATGGCTAGAGGATTTTATATAACTCTCCTTGGTCATTTATCTAGTCTTATATGATGATCTTATGTTATCTTAGGAAGTTAGTAAAACTTTCATTGAGATATCTAGGACCCTTTGAAGAAATAAAAGTGGTCAGTCCTATAGTATATAGTGTTGTATTAATAGTTTTGGACCCCAATGTGGTCATGAAAGAACCAATCAGAATAAGTAATACTCACAATGATGTTTTCATAATGGAATATGTCATAAATCAGGGTCTTGTGGGACCAATGCTCTAGGAATAGTATAACTTAAAGGAACTACAGTGAGTTCTATAGGTAATTTGCATTTATTTTCTAAATTTGATACTATATACCATATTATTGCTTTCTTACATAATATTTTTTATTCAAAACTTATGTTTGAATAAGATTAATTGGGGATGATGACTAGATTTAGGGGGAAGGATGTTACATCTTGATTTTTCACCAAGCAAACTCGTTGGATTATCCATAGATATCAATAGTTGACAAATTTGGATTTGTCTATTTTTATCTAAGTTGTGAGATATATGTTGTAGAGAGACTATCCCTCTATCCCATATTTATCCTACTGTCATAATACTACTTTGCTTTTATTTTTATTCAAAATATCTATTTATGCAAAGCATTACCTGAACTTGTATAAAAAATATAAAACCTTTAAAAAAATATAAAATATATTTTTTATTATGGACTTGCTTGAGTGTATGAAAACAAATCACAAATGGTGTAGTATTGTTACTATATCCAGTATAAATTTCATTACTTTATAAATATAATCCTATAGTGTTGTTAGTAATTATCCACTACAAAAAAAACCTTAAAAGTGGCTAACATAATTTCTAATAAAAAAACTGAAGAAGAATGCGATAAATGTGAAGAATATTTGTCCTACTACTCTCCTTGTTCCTAAAATCCATTTTCCTTTGATCATCCCTTAGAGGCAAATTTATTATCAAATCTTTATGTATTTATTTATTTTAAGTACTGGGACCTCCTTCACTAGTTCTCAACCTAAGAAATTCTTGTGTAGTTCACCTCACAATGACACCGATTCACTACGAAGAGAGAATGTAAAAAATATCACTCCATTTCATGAATGATTTATTTTTCCAAACAACTAATGAATGTTAAGTAACAATTTTACAAATATGGTTTTTAAGGAATGATTTGAGTATGGACAAGATGTTGACATGGAGGATTATTATTTATGAATGTTCTTACATAGAATGTTTGACATCTCACAATGTCTTCACAATAATTATTTGTGTAATGCAATTTTTAGTGGCTTGGTGGTTTAGATTTTGTGTGTTTGTAGGAAGTTAAATTGTAAGTTTTATTTTGTGAATTTATCTAAATATTATGTATATATGCCACAAAATTCTCCTCCTCAAATGAGAATGGATGTGGTGGCACCAATATTTTAATTTTGCTTATTTTTTGTGTTAATTATTACATCAGGAGAATACCTATTAAATTAGATTGTTTGGGTCACCCTCAATATTAATGGTAAATATTTAAAGGTCATTAATGTTTACACACCTAATAATGGATGTGATAGAATGACTTAATGGTGATATTTAAGGAAGGGATAAGATGCGAGTCATTATGAATGGATTTAAAAATCCATATTATTTAAAATTATATATGTATGTATATATATATATATATATATATATATATATATATATATATATATATATATATATATATATATATATATATATATATATATATATATATATATATATATATATATATATATATATAAAACCATTAGTAAAATAAAGTCATGTTGAGACTTGAGTACCTACCATGTTGATTTGGAGTTGACAAGAATAGATAATAGGAGACATTGGAAAAAAGAAATAGCAAATAGAAATGCAGAGGCAATGGAGTAGCTAATGTAGATAAATGAATAATGTATAAGGAAAATAACATAGGGAAGGCAATAATTAGTAATTAAAGGATAATAGAGGATATTGATAATGAGATTCATAATGAATAGCATTGGTGGAACAAATCATAAAATAATAACATGTGGGCATGTGGGAATTGTTGTAACAAAAAACTTGTGTTCTCTTGTATAGTTTCACATATTAAATGTATATATATAAATACACATATTTTTTTTACAATTTTTGTATGGTCTTATCCAAGCATGCTATCACCCTATGCCAAAACTAAGATATTTGGAATAGGGTATGGACATCTTCCAAGCCATAATAAAAGGAGATATTTTGTTAGATGTTTTAGTTATGAGTGTGCTAAAAGACATGCATGTGAAGCGCAGAAGCATGCAAAATTAATTTGGTCAATTTGAAAAAAATCCTAAAAATAATGTGGTCTCATGGAAGTGTTAATTGAATTTTGTATGGTATGATAAAAATAGTGAGTTGTTAACTAAGTTTTAAGGCTTTTAAAAAAATCCCTCTAAATAGATGCCATCTAATTGAATGCCATAGTAGTAGGTTATACACAAAATGGGTCAATACAATAGGCATTAGAGGCATTCAAAGAAATTAAAATGGTACAAATTTAAATGAAAAATCAAAATCCTTTTACCAACATCCTACTTTGCAAGACATTTGACAGACCAAGTAGTTGCAAATGCCTTGATAGACATGTATGTAAAATGTGAAAGCATACTAAAGGCTGCTAAATTAACTATTTCACAAAATGTAAACAAAAAATTTCTAAATACATGACATTAAACTTCTAGTTCCATGTGTCGAGTTAGAATACATTTAAATTTAAACTATGAATATCAATACTTTCGATAATTTTAAGAAAGAAGATGGTATTTTAAGCGTATATGTAATAGTATTAAAAAAAAAAAAAAAAACAAGCTCAATGATATAGAGATTGAATTATATTTATATTGAATATAGTAACAACACTACACCATATGTGATTTGTTTTCATGCACTCAAGCAAGTCCATAATAAAAAATATATTTCCTATTTTTTAAAGGTTTTATACTTTTTATACAAGTTTAGACAATTCTTCAAGTAAATAAATATTTTGAATAAAAATAAACACAAAATAATATTATGATTTTTTTATGTTTTTTTTAAGGAAAAAATTAAATCTCAGTTAAAATTGAGAAATAATGAAATGAAAATTTAAAATACATGCATGAGATTTTACATGTTTTGGGAAGAGCATGGTTTAGATATGGATCATTTCCTTGTTCATTTCATTTTTAATATTAATGGAGCTATCATTAGGTAAGATTTTTTCCTTGTCCTCCTTCAATACCCCACACATTCATTAATTGACTGCTTAGCTACCATATTTCATAGCACGATAATCTATATATTCAAATAGAATTTAACAGGGAATGAATATCAACCTCTAATAATTTGTTAACATATGGTAATATGAATCTACAATTCAAAATAATTTTGAAGTTCCCCCTCTAAGTATGTGGATTAAAGTTAAATTCATTGGAAATACCTTGGACTGTATAAAATATGGAACACACTATTTTTTTAACCACATGAGCAACATCAACAAGCATGATCAGATGAACTGCCTGGATAGAAAGCATTGAAGAGGAAATATTTATTTAATGTCAAACAACTCTTTGAATTCTTATTCGTAATTATCCATTAATAGTACTGGCCATGATATCATACTAGTTATTTATAAGAATCAACATCTTATGAGGCATAAATAATGATAGGTAACATAGGGCATTTAAGAGGAACCAAAAACTTATACCACAAAAGTAATATGCCATCTCCAGATGCAAGCCTTTTTCGACTGACAAAGTTTCTCCACCTAGTTGTGATAAAATGTGTTCATGTCTGACATGATAGTTTATCTCACATGTTGAATAAAGTGATTAATTCTCACAAACAAATGAGTATTCAATATCTTAAACTTTTACAACACAAAACTATAGTGATAAGTTTAAAATATCATATGCTTTAGGCTTTTTGGAGATAAATGCATTATCATATTGTGTCGTAGAGACAACCACACTATCATGTCATGTTATATAAAGAAAACATCTATACTTATCTCTATATATGTGACAAAATTTACATTTAACTCAATGAAAATATTTACCTACAATATCTTATGAAGGCCATTACAAATTGTAGTCCTACAATATAGTGGTTTCTAGATTTTGAATGTGTATTCATTTCAAAGAAAATAGTTAATGGAAATTAATTAAGAGTGTAGCCTTGAATGTGAAAGATTAGAGAAGATCAATAACATGTTTATTGGAGATGAGAGATTTTTTATGACTAGTAGAGCTTATCATCAACACTAATAACATTACATGTCATATCTTTTGTGTTGTGATTTTTATTTTGTAAGTGATCTGTGTTTAGATGTGAAGGGCATAATATGTCCAAAACAAGTGAATTGGGAGAGAAATGAATTTCTCTAATGTATATGAATGTATAAATTCTCTTTACAAGATCTAATATGGGTTTGCAAGGTATACCAGGGTAGATGGTTATGGCACTACAGTAAGGTGTCTTTGATTTCATGAATGCTTATAAGTTATCATTATAATTTGTAGCTATCATTGTAGCCTGAAAATATGAGACTCAATTTCCATAGTAAATATCTATAGGTTTTTTTTATTGGTATAAGACTATGAAAATTTAACCCATACAAAATCCTATCATTGGATGTGAGGATTTTAGATATTCACTATTTATCCTCAATAATCAAAATAATAAAATAATCAATGTTACATCTTGATTCCTCATTAGGTAAACTTGCTAGATTATCCATGGATATCTATAGTTGACAAATTTATATTTGGCTATTTTTATCTAAGATGTGAGATTTATGTTGTTATGGGGCACTAGGATATTGATTAGGCTACATGATCACACTACTATAAGTTAGCTTTAAGTAAATGTTTACTTTATCATCATGTTGATTTATTATTTCATCTATTTTTATGATGAATGTATATCATAATTTTTATGGTCTAACTACCTATTTTATTGTGAGGTTGGCTTAGGACAATCCATCTCTTAGAGTGTGATGGAGGGAGAGCATCATCAAAGATGGGGACGTAGATGAAAATGTCAAAGGATGATAAAGAAACTTATTGGTGCCCTGCACACACCACATTAGCTAGCACATAATTAGATGCATAATTGAATGGTTAACAAAGTGTGTTTAATATTGTTTGCATTAGATAGTCATTTATACTTAGTTTTTTAGCATAAATTAATGGTTTTGTGGAATTGTCTTGTGCAACTTGTTTGTTAGTCTGGGTTTATACTTGGGTGATTTTATATTGTGTGTTTGCATTTATGATCATTAATATTTTGGAGATTAATATAAATTAATTAAAATTAGATTTGTTGATCAATCCATCATGGTACTGGTAGATGCTAAATAAATTAGGGAATTTACTAAGGTTTATAATTAATATTAAATGTTACAAATCTAGAAATTTCCATTGAGAGGAAAAGTGGAAAAAGAATAAAATAAAAATAAAAAATAATATAAAAAGGAATAAAACAAAAAGGAATAGGAAATTTAAAAAAAAGCCATAAAAGAAATAAAGATATTGGTTTAAGAAAATTTGGACAAAAATAAAAGTATTGGAAAAGCAAGGGAGAATAAAATAAATAAATAAAACAATGGAAAAAGCCACACCCTTTTTCTTTAAGGGAAGAGAAGCTATGCCATGCTAAGGAGAGATCTTGGGATTTGGAAAAGAGGCATTTGGAAATGAAATGGGTGATGGAAGAGAATTGGAGAGGTAATAGAAAACATAATAAATCATGAATCAAATGAATACAAACACTATCTGTTAGGTAGGCAACGTACTTATTTTTGGTGTCTATATAAATCTATCTAGTTCTGTAACTCTGTATTTACTAGTTGTGTTTTTTCCTGGCTAGATAAATATATTTTAATATTTTCAATGGTTCAATTGGTAGATACATATTTTTTGCTCATGTAAACACGGTATAGTGATTTAGCTAATTATATACAAAAACATTGAGTTTATAAAAATGAAATGGTTAAAGGAAGCTTATGATCATGGAATGACCCATGAATAACATGAATAATGATTTTACAGTGTGTCATAGATACTAATTTTAAGTGTTTGATATAATGTTATCATATATAATATTTGTCAAATCAAGTGAAAATAATAGAAAAAGTCACTTCATAATTATGAACAAGGACTTAATTAGGAGTGAATCCATTATAATCCTATAACACATATATGTCTAGTTTAGAGAGTAGTAACTTAGCTAAGATTAATGCTTAACATATTGAATGATATATTGAGAAGGTCCATTTGTTAAGTAAATCACTATGCAAAACTTAGTACATTTTTAGGTTTTAAATTAAAATAAATATTCTTGTTCCATGGCATTGTTGGAACTGTTACTTCCTAATTAAGATAATTAGTAAATATATATATGCATGGCATTGCTGGAATTGTTACTTCCTAATTAGAAGAACAATAAATTATGTATGTTCATGGCATCACTTTGTAAAGTATTATGGTTCATTATATCCACTTATTTGATTCGTGAGAGCTTCCTTCCATCATGCACAAAGATCATATATAGGAAGAATCTTATATAGTTTAATTTGTCTTAGTAATAACTATCATATGAATTAGTGTTATAAAATGGCTAGATTGGATGTCTATATCTATGTTTGGGGTGCATACTTATTTTAGACATGTCTATGATTTAAGTAGTATCTTATAATGTTCATATAACTATTTATGTATACATCTAGGTGTATGAATGCTAAGGTGGTCTTAGTCATCCCTTGTAAAATGTTATTAGAGAACTTCTCATGGGGTTAGAACTTATATTATAGTTCATTAAATAAAATAATTATAGAAGAATAGTCTCTTATGTAGTGTTATTAGAAAGGGTCATTATACCCTAACTATAATTTATTTTGGAGATAATAAATATAAAGGCTTTAAAATGATATTCTAATACATGTGTGGTGAAGACATGGTATCTTTGGAGATATATCTCTTATATATAATATATTAGGATAGTTTTATCGACCCAATTTATCTAAGAAATCAAGAAATCAAGATATGATATCTATTTAAGGATTAATTTATAATATGACTTTAAGTATGAAATCGACTTATACAAAATTATTTTTATTATTTTAATTTGTATGGAAAATATATTAATGAATGACACCAGAGAGCTTAGGTGGTTTATATAATATAAAGTTTCTATATAAGGATTATACAGCAAGTGTAGAAGCTTCATGGAGTGTATACATCCAGTACTATGTTTAGATATAAAATTAAATAGTGATCAATTAAATTTATGATATGGATCCTATTAAATCACTCTAACTAATTAAAACTAGATGACTAGTTTTTCATAATTAGATATCCATCAAGGTCAACATATTTTTTTATAAAATTATGGGAATTAATGTCATTATATAGTGTTTTTATGAGGACACATATAGAGTAAATATTCCATTCTTTAATAAAATAGGAATGTGGATGAATTATACTTGATTAATTATTTGATCAAACTATAATCAAGATTATATACCCTAGTATATTATGTGGAATAGAATTCGTTATTATCATGGCTTAGAGGTTCGTACATTTATATAATTTTGTTATACTTAAGTGTGTCAAATAAAAGTAATTAATATATTGCCAAAATGTATATGCAAAACTAGATGCGAAGGACTGTGTAACCTTGGAAACTTGTGAATGGAATGGGGTACACTTTGAGTATATTTGGAAAGAGATTCTATTTAGTTAAGGATAATTTTAAAAAAAGTATTACATTAATGAATACTTTTTATTGAAAATATTATCCATATATTTTGTGATCATAAAATATCATAAGGATTTATGAACTATAAGGAGTTCTTGATTAGGAAGTAAAAATGAACATTGATATGGTATTTTCATACCATTTTAGTACTTACATATGGTACATGTACAAGTACTACTCATATATATGGATTGTATCTATATTTAGAGAGATTATTTAAAAGACTTAAGGTGTCTTGAGGATCGAGATTATAATCATATGAAAATAGTATCCTAGAGGAGTAATTAATAGTTGTCGCATGTTCATGCGAGGTACAACTTGATATTGAGTTATTTGACCCTCTAGGAAGGTTAACCGAATATTAGCTTATATGAAATCAATATTAAACTCCTGTGTATAGTACCTATTAAGAGAGTATTATCTTATATAATAGTTTATGCATATATAAAATACAAATTTATATCGTTATGTGTGCCAAAATGTTTTAGTAGTATGTGATTAAACATAGTGTATATCGAGTGGTATAAATCCATACATAATGGATTATGATTTATGATAATGGAGTGGAGTTCATAACCAATGAACTATAATAGAATGGGATTCCATAGAGTACTAGAGTACTTGTATGGTACATATTATAAGTGTTATGTTAAGACTCACATCTTCATTTTAATGATTAAATATATGTGTGCTAGTTAATTATATAATTAACATGTTTTGTAATAGTTGGTAAGACTTTGTGTATGCATGCATATAATATTTGAGAGTGTAGCATATGCTAAGATGGAATATTATGTGTTTCTGGGAAAATATAATTTACTTGTTATGTCTAGTTTCTTGGATATAAGCTTGTGTTTCCATGTAGTTATGACTCTTTTATTATGATTAATTTTGAAAAACTAGTAGTATGTCATAGAATACTAGACTATGGTAATATGGGTTATCATAGGTGAAGTATGTTTGGAAACTTATTGTGGTAGTAAAATATTTTGAGTTAAATGTGCATTTACGTGGGTAGTATAAACTATAGTCCTTATTTTTAGTATGGGATGGACATTAAGGTAAGATTCATTCATACGTTTTATATAATAAATGTATGCTTTGGTTAATTTTATGTTAACATGCTATATGATGTGTTTGAGAGTAGGATGAAAATTAAATGAATATTGTGGTTGAATTGTATTTTATTAATCTATGTTTTTGATACAGAGTAAGGAGTGAGATAGACTTCACTAGCTTACTAGTATCACAATGATAGATGATGGCAGTCTGAGCAAGTGTTATGTATGAATTTGATTGATCCATCGATCATTATTATTTACTATTCATAAATTTTTTGGATAAAGTATGTTTAGTGAGACATTATCATTTCATGAGTGTAATTTACATGTTTGTGTGATATCTTGCAATCAAATGGTTTTATATGATACACTGCATGTTTAGTTTAGAAATCATACCACACATGGGTACTCGTTTGTCTCTCTAACTTCTTGTGCCATCATTATCTACTCATCCATGAAGGGAGGGACATTTATTAATGGGATTAGAAGTGTGGATCATTGTTGCATGATTGTTGTCAATTTTTTTTTGGATGATTCTCTCCTTCTCCACAATAGTACTACTTATCGAGACAACACTTGAGATTGCCACATATACTTGAAGTTAGAGAGTTACACTTTGTGGGAGCAATGTATCTTAATTTTAAATTGTATTATATTGTAATTATTATTTAAAATTATCATGAAGATTTGTAATTATATATTATTTCACATTGACAGTGGTGACTGTATATTTGTATCAATTGTCGCTAAGTTACTATAATTACTTTCTATATCTGTGTTTCAACATACTTTAGTGATGTTAGAGATCCATGATTTATGATATCATATGATTTATTTTACATGATCACACTTGAGTAATTCATATGTGTTTATTAAAAAAAATCACATATTTCTATGTCTAACCTAATAAGATTGTTACATGTCGTATCATAGCTCTAGCTCGAACTCTAGGACCTAAATGAGTCCATTGGAATTTTCATGTCATTTTTTTCACATGTGTGAACTTAGGTACATGAAGCATTACACTCATAATTTGGATTTTTAGTAACTTGGTATAGAACCATGTTACGCCATGATTATATTTTTGAGACATTCATGAAATGTGTGTGGAGCACTTACACCCTCTTAGAATTGTTAAAGAGTTGGTTTATTGAGTACCTCAATGGTGATGGTTGCATATGAGGTTTGGGTAGATGAGTATATATTATAGTTGATGAGTCATGAAAAAAATATTCCTACCATATTTTGATCACTTAGATTGAACACATTCGTGTATCATTACATACTTCTTGGTAACCAAGTCACCTCCACCATTTATATTTTGTGTTGTGAATTTTTTAAAGCGCGGGATGCTTCTCACTTAAATTTATGTGTTTTAGTTTTTTTATTATATTCACTAATCCTATAAATGGAAAATCTTATCTGACTATTTTTAGTTTGGTACCACCTAGTACAATGGGAATTTTCTTATAATAGAGTGTTGTTATCTTGATTGAGAATTCCTAGGTGTTAGGAGTTTGTTTATGATTTGGCACCATTAAATTATGTGGATTGGGAAGATGTGTCAACTCTTTTAGTTAGCCTAGAGGTAAATTAATATTATCTCATTCTTATTTGATAACATTAAGCTACTGAGAAGATTCATACTTTCTTGATGTTGATTTAGTGTTCTCTTAAATGAAAACTTGTTTGCTCATATTTCTTAGGATAATTTTTTTTAAAAATTTATTATTAATAGAAAAGTTGTGGGATTGGATGGAATGATACATATTTGTGATTAGTATATTCCTTTTCCAATTATGGAAATAGATTGTGATATTATACTTATAGGTTTTGTATGTAGGTAGTGTTTTGGTAACATTGAGTTGCGGTGTTTTTTGTTTACCTTGTTAGGGTGTGTAGGCATCTTTGGGATGATAGTTATCTAATTTTTACTTATGACACTTTAGAGTCACAACTTGATCTAACTTATGATTTTAAGACCATGTGAGGTGGCAAACCTTGATATATATATTAAATTTTATATAAGTTGATTATAAATATTATGATATTATATATCCTTGATTAGATTGATATTAATATCTTTTGATTAAAGCATATTATTTTAAGGAGTTATGTTTGTAACTTTCACTAGAAGCCAGTAGGGTATAATATGTGTAGAACATCTTGTCACTCTAGGGTTTGAGATAAACTTTTAATTTGTTGTATTCTAGTTGAGCAAGCATGAAGTTATTATCTTTCTTGTTACCTTTATAAGGTTATAAGGATGGTGTGATCTTGGTCTTTGTATGTTATGTTGATTTTAACATTATTTACTCTTAATTGTGACTATAACACTATAATTTAAGCTATAAAATATGATACTAGATAGGTTTAGCTAGTGGTAACTTAATACAATTATGGATTTATTGTATGGTTTAGGTTATATTTATGTTGATACATATAAAATTATTTAGCATATAGTTTTGCTTTCAATGAATTGTTAGCATAGAATTGTGATTCTTTAAACATTGTGAACATTTTAGAGATCATTAGGTCATGGAGACCTAAGCGAAGAGTGGTGAGTTAGGAAAATGAGTAATAAGCAATAGGATTGGATAATACTTAGTCTTATATTGACTTGATAGTCACTGATTTTGGATCCAACAAATGGACTTCTCAAATTTAGGATTTGATAAATGGACTTGTCAAATTCAATCATATGGCCATATACATGTGTATGGTGGAACATTTATTCCTTAATTTTAAATACATTGGAAATGTAGTATTTTTAGTTCTTATTCATCATCATACTTGTCAGAAACTCTATGGAGTAGTGATAGTATTGACATGCTCTATTTATTAAGAGCTATGCATAGTAGTAATAACATTAACTTGTACACATCATTTTTGTCAGGATACCTAAACACTTTTATCCAAAATGAGAAAAAAAACACTCTCTAGGTTAGAGAGATGTGTATACGACCAAAAAAATTTGTGAAAATCTCTTTGGTCATTTATTTAATTTTATATGATGATCATATATTCTCTTGAAAAGTCAGTGAAACTTTCATTGAGATATGTGGGACCCTTTGAAAAAATGGAAGTGGTCAGTCCTATAGTATAAAGGCTTGTCTTGATAGTTTTAGACCCCAGGGTGGTCATGAAAAATATAATTAGAGTAAGTTATACTCATATTCATGTTTGTATAATGGGAAATGTCATAAAGTATTGTCTTGTGGGACCAATACTCTAGGAATAGTACAACTTGAAGGAACTATAGTGAGTTCTATAGGTAATTTCCATTTATTTTCTTAATTTGATACTATATACCATATTATTACTTTATTAAATAAGGTTTTTAATTAAAATTTTATGTACGCATAAGATTAATTGGAGATGATGACTAGATTTATGGGGGAAGCATGTTACATTCAAATTTCTGACCAGGCAAACTTGCTAGATTATCCATAGATATCAATAGTTGATAAATTTAGATTTGGTTATTTTTATCTAAGATGTGAGATATATGTTGTAGAATGATTATTCTACTGTCCCATACTTATCCTACTATTGTAATACTATTTTAGGTTTATTTTTATTGAAAATATTTATTTTTTTGAATCTTACCTAAAGTTGTATAAAAAAAATAGGGAATATATTTTTTTATTATGGACTTGCTTGAGTGCATGAAAACAAATCACATATGGTGTAGTGTTGTTACTATATTCAATATAAATATAATTCAATCTCTATATCATTGAGCTTGTGTTTTTAATAATTATCCACTATAGTCCTATAGTATTAAAAAATAGGGAATATAGTGTTTTTAATAATTATCCACTACAAATAAAAACCCTGAAAGTGGCTAACACAATTTCTAATAATAAAACCTAATAAGAATGCAATACATATGAAGAATATTTGTCCTACTGCTCTCCTTATTCCTAAAATCCATTTTCCTTTGATCATCCCTTAAAGGAAAATTTATTATGAAATATTTAGTTATTTAGTTATTTTAAGTATTGGGATGTCCTTCAATAGTGCTCAACTTAAGCAATTCTTGTGCAGTTCCTCTCACGATGACACCAATTCACTACGAGGAGAGAATGCAAAAAGTATCACTCCATTTCATGAGTGATTTATTTTCCCAAATAAGAAACCAATGTTAAGTAAAAAATTTAAAGCTATGGTTTTCAAGGATGGATTTGAGTATGGATAGCAAGTTGACATGGAGGATTCTTATTAATGAATTTTCTTAGATGGAATGTTTGACATCTCACAATGTCTTCACAACAATTATTTGTATAATGCACTTATCAGTGGCTTGGTGCTTTAGATTTTATGTGTTTTTACGAAGTTAAATTGTAAGTTTTATTTTTTTAATTTCTATAAATATTATGTAGATATATGCCACAAAATTCTCTTCCTCACATGAGGATGGACGTGGCATCAACAATATTTTAATTTTGTCTATTTTTTGAGTTAATTATTACATGAGGAGAGTACCTATTAATTAGGTTATTTTGGTCACCCTCCATATTAATGGTAAATATTTAAATATCGTTAATGTTTACACACCTAATAATGGTTATGATAGAAAGACTTAATGGTGACATTTAAGGAAGGGATAAGTGTTAGAATAATTAATTAATCCTAGCTTATTTATAATAAATGTCTCAAGGTAATTTAAACCTTTGTTTGACATTTAGCATAGGTTATGCATTTTTGGATTTTATAGGTTAGGTATGCCTAACATAATTAGGTATATATTAACTCTTATTACCTATAGATTGATAGATTTAATCTCACTTCATGATGTACAAATAAGCACCTCTTGGATTGTTTTTTAATAATGAAATTCCATTCTGCTTCATTTGGTATCAGAGTAGGAAGTAAATTCTTGAGGAAGTTTTTGAAACATTGGATATTTGGTAGAGATTGAGAATTAATAAACTTGTGATTCTTGGATGCATCATGCTACTCCAATTTCTGCCATCCCAAGCTTAAACACTACCAAAATTTTAACCAATTTTACAAAAGGAGAATAGTTGTCTTGCAGGCAATATTGTTTTGTTTTGAAAAATTTTAACCACATTTGTATTAAAATCTATGCATATTCAAATTTTCATATTTAAAAATGTTGGCTAAGGGATGAAATTTTGTATTATTTTTTAGATCTGGCATTAATATTAGATATTGATACATTTTTTTAAAGATTGGTAATATTAATATCTTTTTGAAGCTATAGACAAATCACTTTTTTTTCGTATTGGCAAAGCCAAATGTTTATTCAAGTAAATCAAAGGGCTTGAATCAAATTCCCGTGTCCAATCCCTTCAATGGCTCTAATAGTATATGCAATTTCAACTAAACATGCTAAAAAAAAATAGGACAAGGAAACCCACCCTGAGTTTGGGTTGGAATTTTTTATTTTTTTTGGTGGAGGGAGTTTCCTTAGTTATTTTTTTAAAAGTCTATATTCTATTTCCCTTTGGATGAATTCCACTAGATTTTATTATGCTCTACAAACTACCCTCCAAAACATTCATAATCTTCAATTACATGTACTAGTATGCCAAATCCTACTCAAATATTTCCTGTTTGACATGAAGTGCCAGGCATAGAAAATTTACAAAAAGATCCAGGAAGGATAAATTTCAAATGATGAATGCATAAAGAAACACCCCCATATGCACCCATGTTTAACTATATGAGAATATCAAGTCCATCTTTCTGCAATATATCTTCCTTGAAATTCTCCTTCTTGTAGATGCATTATTGGTGTTGACTAACATCTCTTGGAGAGGTCAATTATATGTTATAATTAGTGAATTTTGAGAATTTTTAAGGGTAAAAAAGGCTTCAAATTATGTTTGGCTTCAGGGGATTTTCCCCTCAAGCCCACCCTACATTGCGATAGGGAGTGTATTTGGGGTTTCCACCCATAGAACCCCATGTTGTGCCCATTGTACAGTACTTATAGGTGTCACAGACCTCAAGAATATTGTAGACTCCTCGAAGACATTTTTGGTTGAAATTGACATCCCATCTTCTCATTTTCCATTTCATTCTTGGATGCATTTTTCGGTATATTTTGATATCCTTTTATGTGTTGGTGTATGATTTATTCTTTTTGTGTATGTGATTTTACATTTTCTATCACTTACATTTTGTAAACAATCTTTCCATTTCCACACTTAAATAACACATTTATACTTTTTCTTATGCAACTTGATATTCATAATGTCTAGTTTAGGACCACATTTTGTGCTCCCTGACACAATTTCTTCGTGATGACAATTAAGTTGCATGGAAAAAAATGTATAAACACATTTTGTGTTTTAAGATATTTGGTCAGTGGTAGAAGGTACATGGCTTAGACATGCCACAGATGTTGATCAACAACAAAAATATGATAAAATTAATAAAAAGGCTAAGTTAATAGTTAATTTTGGAGTTTAAGATGAGATTCAACCTCATATCCATAGTGATACAATTGAAAAAGATGCTTGGGATAATCTTAAAACAATTAATGAAGCTACAAATCAAAATCAAATCTTGCATCTTCAGAGTCAATTACATAGTCTCAAACTTAAATCGGATGAAAGAGTAGAAGCATTCCTTAGAAGGGCTACAATATTATGGGGTTCACTTCAATCTTTGGGTGAACTGATCACATATAATTCTTTGGTCCCTATATTTCTTAGAGTACTACCTCCCCTACATATAGGCTATTTGTGACCATTTTGAATTTCACAGGATAAAAATTAACTTTTGAGGCACTGGTAAATTTGTTGAAATAAGAGGAAGCTTTGCATAATTTAGAGGAAAAAGATGACAAGCATGCCCTCACATAAAATCAAAAGGGGAAGAAACCTATGAAGGTCTGAAGCAATATCCCAACCAAAATAATCAACAAAATCTACAAGGGAACAATTCATGTTCTTTAAAAGCATGCCCAATTTGTGGAAGATAGGGACATGAATTAAAAGATTGTTGGTATAAGACATTTTAAAATGGTTCATCAAGTAAGGAACCCTTATTCAACAAATTAGCACAAATAAAAAAGAAGCAATTAAAATAACAGCACAGATGGAAACAAAAAAATTCTAAGCCTAACCAACATGACAATGTTGCTGAAGACTATGATTATTCACATGAGGACTATGGTTTAGCTACTCAAACACATGAGTCTACCAATCATCCAAGTGCAATCTAGTATGTTGATTCAGGGGCAACCAAACACATGATAGGGAGAAAAGAATGGTTTTTTACTTTGAAAGAAATATAATCAAAGTGAAATGTTTCACTTGGAGATGATACCTCAGATACAATACAAGGTAGTGGTGACATCAAACTTCAAATTGGAAATAAAAATTACATAATTTCAAATGTTTTATATGTTCCAAGACTTACAAAAAATTTGTTATCTATTAATCAGCTACTAGACCGTAACCTCATGGTTGAATTTGATCACCACAATGGTCAAAAAATTTGCCACATCAAAGATAGGTATAGGAATTTTAAAGTGATTATCAAGGCTTCTAACATTGGCAAAATGTTTCAAATTGATTTTTTTCAACATGATCATCAAGCACTTGTGATCAAATATACTGAACTAGGTAATTTATGGCATAGAAGATATGGTCACTTGAGTTATGGTTATTTAGTAAAATTAAGAAAACAAGATATAGTTTGTGGTCTTCCTAAACTCAAAAAATCTTTTGATATATGTACTAGTTGTTTAGTAGGAAAATAAAAAAGAGAGCCCTTTAGAAAGATTGAGTATCGGTCATTTGGTAAGTTAGATTGGTGCACACTGATCTTTATGGAACTTTTGCTCTCTTAGAAGGTACAAATACTTTCACCTTTTTGTTGATGATTACTCATGAAAAATGTGAGTATATTTATTGAAGACTAAGGATCAATATTTTCAAGTCTTCAAGAAATTCAAGGCCATGGATGAAAATGAAACTGGTAGAAAAGTCAAAACCCTCCACTCAGATCATGGGGGGGAATACACCAGTAAAGAACTATCACCCTATCTCAGTGAAAATGGAATCAATTGGTAATTAATAGCTCCATATCCACCTCATAAAAATGGAGTTTCAGAATAGTGTAACAGAGTCATTGTGTAAATTTTTCATAGCATGGTTGAGGATGCAAAATTACCTAATACATATTGGGAAGAAGCTTGTCACACTGCAATTTACTTGTTGCATAGGTCACCCACCAAAGATCTTGATGGAATCACACCACATGAAGCTTGGATAGGGAATAAACCAAAGGTAACTCACCTTTAAGTTTTTGGTTATAAGGCATACATGAATGTTACTAAGAATAAAATGAATAAGTTGGATAAGAAAATAAAAGAATGTATTTTTATGGGATACAATGCATAATAAAAAGCATAGATGCTACTTGATCCAGAAATAACAAAGGTACTAATCAGTAGAGATGTAGTGCTAGATGAAATAAGTTGAATTAATCCACCTTCTACACATAAAAATGACATAGGCAAAATTCCTATAATGTTTTCAAATAGTGATGGTGAAAGTGAATAGGAAGATAGTTAAATAGGACCTCCAGCACCACCACCTATAACTCAACATATACCCAAGTGGTATACAAGTACTATACAAGATGTTAACTTGAATAGAGTACCAGATACATCCATTTCAAGACTAAGGACTCAAAGCATGGCTCAAGAAGAGTTTAATAAGGCCTTTATGAGTATTTTTCAAGAAACATATGAGCCCTCTATAGTAACAGAAGCCCTACAGTCTAAACCTTGGAAATATGCCATGGATGTAAAATATTAGTCATTGATGAAGAATAACACTTGGTAGCTTGTTGATATTCCACCAGGGAAGAAGACTATTAGATGTAAATGGGTATTTCAGTCTAAGTACAAAGCAGATGGTAGTATTAATAATTACAAGGCAAGGCTTGTTGCAAAAGGGTATGCCTACAAAAGAAGGCATTGACTATGAGGAGACTTTTGCTCCCACAACTAAGATAAAGACTATGATAATGGTTTTTGCTATGGCTACATAGTTTGGATGGAAAGTCTATCAAATGGATGTAAAAATTGCCTTTCCCAATGAAGATTTGAAAGAAGTCTACATGACTCAACCTAAAGGATTTGTGGTACCTAATCAGGAACATAAAGTGTGTAGACTTATCAAATATCTCTATGGGCTAAAACAGACTTCTTGAGCATAGTACATCAAAATTGATGAGCATCTTGTATAACATGGATTCAATAGGAGTCCATATAATTCTAACCTCTACCTCAAAAAGAATGGGGTGGAGGTTATTAAAAATATTGTTTATGTTGAGGATCTAGTCATCACTAGCAGTACAATGAAGATGATCGATGCAACTAAGAATGATCTCAAGTGATTATTTAACATGATAGATCTTGAGCTGCTTCACTATTGTCTTGGTTTGGAGGTATGGCAAAAGGAACATTACATTTTTGTTTCATAGATAAAGTATACAAAGACATTGCTTGATAAATTTAGGATGATATATTGCAATCTTATTGAAAAACTTATGGAGATAAGACTTCAGTTGTCTCACAGAGATCCATCACCAGAAGTAAATGCAACTCTCTATCAACATTTGATAGGGAGTCTCATTTACTTGACATATACTAGGCTAGATATTAGCTATACTATCAGTTCTCTTTCTCAGTTTATGCAAGAACTAAAGGTGACACATTAGAAAGCATCAATGTAGGTATTGAGATACATCAGAGGTACAATTGAGTATGGCCTAGAATACAAGAAGAATGATAACTTCTTCTTGACAAGATACATAGATGTAGATCATGCAGTTTCTATTGATGATGGGAAATCCACTTTAGGATTTGTGTTCTTTCTAGGATCTGGTCTTATTTCATGGGGATGTAAGAAGTATAATTATGTTTCTATATCTTCCATAGAGGTAGAATATCATGCTTTAGCAAGAGATATCTATGAAGTGATATGGATACGTCACATTCTTTCAGGACTTGGAGTTCCATAGACTCAGCCTACAATTATGCATTATGATAATTAGGGTGTTCTAAATCTTGTTCACAATCTAATTTTTCATGAGATAACCAAGCACATAGAGATTCAGATTCATTTCATACGTGAACATGTTCAGAAACACAACATACAACTCCAATATTTCCCCACTCAGGATCAATGTGTAGATGTCTTCACAAAGTCACTTGTACATGATAAGTTTGAGGCATTCAAAAATTTTCTCTTCTTTTCTTCAAGCTATGATCAATTAAGAGGGGGAATGTTAAGAATAATTAATTAATCCTAGCTTATTTGTAATAAATTTCTCAAGGTAATTAAAACCTTTGTTTGACATTTATAATAGGTTGGGTATTTTTGGATTTTATAGGTTAGGTATGCCTAACATAATTAGGTATACTTTAATCTTTATCACCTATAGATTATGATATTTAATCTCACTTTGTGATGTATAAATAAGCACCTCTTGGAGTGATTTTTAATAATGTAATTCCATTCTGCTTCAATAAGATGTGAGTCATTATGAATGGATTTTAAAACCCTAATTATTTAAAATTCTAATTGTTTATATATATATATATATATATATATATATATATATATATATAAAACCAATACTAAATAATAGTCATGTTACGACTTGAGTACCTACCATGTTGATTTTGAGTTGACAAGCTTAGATAATAGGAGATAATTATAAAAATAAATAACAAACAGAAATGTAGAGGCAATGGAGTAGCGAAGAAGGATAAATGAAGAATGTACAAGGAAAATAACATAGGGAAGGGAATAATTAGTAATTTAAGAAAGCATATGGTATTTTAAGCTTAGAAGCACTGGTGATTTTTTTTTTAAAAAATAAGCTCAATGATATAGATATTGAATGAAATTTATACTAAATATAGTAGTAACACTACAACATAAGTGATTTGTTTTCATGCACTCAAGCAAGTCCATAATAAAAAATATATTTACTTTTTTTTTAAGGTTTTATATTTTTTCTATAAGTTTAGGTAATTCTTTGACCAAATAAATATTTTTAATAAAAATAAAAACAAAATAGTATTATGAGTTTTTTTAGGAAATAAATTGAATCTCAGTTAAAATTGAGAAACAATAAAATGAATTTTTAAAAGACATGCATGAGGTTTTACATGTTGTGGGGAAGAGCATGGTTTAGATATGGATCATTTCCTTGTTCATTTCCTTTTTAATATTAATGGAATAATCTTTGACAATATTTTTGACTTATCCCCCTTCAATACCCCACAC
>JARHVA010000630.1:125000-172500 GCA_037957365.1 Torreya grandis
TAGGCATATATAGAATACAATGGTACATCATGATGTGTGCTAACAAGTTTTAGTAGTATGCGGTTAAACATAGGGTATATCAGGTGGTATAAATCCATACCTAATGGATTATGATTTATGATAATGGATCATTTATTTCAAATACATGAATGGTTATTTGTAACTATGTAGTGGATTTCATAACCAATGAACTATGATAAAATGGGATTTCATATAGCACTATAATACCTAGATGGTACATACTATAATTGTTATGTTTAGACTCACATCGTGATTTGAATAATTAAATATATGCATGTTAGTTAATTATATAATGAACATGTTTTATAATAGTTGTTAATACTTTGTGTATCCATGCATATTATCTTTGAGAGTGTAGTGTATGCTAAGATGGAATATTATGTGTTTCTGGGAAATTGTAACTTACTTGTTATGTCTAGTTGCTTGGATATAATCTTGTGTTTCCATATAGGTATGACTACTTTATTATGATTAATTTTGGAAAACTAGTAGTATGACATAGAATACCAGACTATGATAACATGGGTTATCATAGGTGTAGTATGTTTGGAAATTTATTGTGGTAGTAAATAATTTGTAGCTAAATGTTCTTTACCTGGGTTCTATAAACTATAGTCATTATTTGTATTATGGGATAGAAATTAAGGTAAGATTCATTCATATGTTTTATAGAATAAATGTATGTTTTGGTTACTCCTATGTTAACATGTTATATGATGTGTTTTATAGTAGGATGTAAATTAAATAAATATTTTGGTTGAATTGTATTTGATTAATCTATGTTTTTGATAAAGAGTAGGGAGTGAGATGGACTTCACTGGCTTACTAGTATCACAATGATAGATGATGATAGTCCAATCAAGTGTTGTGTCTGAATTTGATTGATCCATGGATCATTATTATTTATTATTCATAAAACTTTGGGATATATTATGTTTAGTGAGACATTATACTTTTATGAGGAAAATTTACATATTTGTGTGATATATTTCAATAGAACAATTTTTTATGATACACTGCATGTTTAGTTTAGAAATCATACAACACACGGATACTTGTTTGTCTCTTTGGATTCCTATGCCTTTACTATCTACTCATCATTGAAGGGAGGGACATTTCTTGATGGGGTTAGTATGTGGGATTGTTTGTCCATGGTTGGTGTCAAAAATTTCTTGAATGATGTTCTCCCTCCCCATAGTAGTACTACTTATCGAGATGACACTTGAGATTATCATAAATACTTGATGTTCAGGAGGTATGCTATTGGGGAGCCATGTATCTTAATTTTACATTGTAGTATATTGTATTTTTTATTGAAAATTATTATGAAGAGTTGTAATTGCATATTATTTCACATTGATAGTGGTACATGTATATTCGTATCAATCACGGTTGAGTTACTATAATTAATTTCTATATTTATGTTTTGACATACTCATGTGATGTTAGAGATCTGTGATTTATGATGTAATATAATTTTTTCACCATGATCACACTTGACCAATCTATATTATCTATATTATATTCTCAGGATGTAATCTACTTTTATATATGTGTTTATTTAAAAAAACATGTATTTCTATGTCTAAACCAGTGGGGTTGTTACATGTGGTATCAAAGTTGTGGCTCAAACTCTAGGACCTAAATGCATCCATTAGAATTTTCATGTCCTTTAGTTCACTAGTGTGAACTTATTTACATGACGTATTTCACTAATATTTTGGATTTGTAGTACCTTTGTGCAAAACCATATTACACCATGATTGTAGTTTTGAGACATTCATGAAATGTGTGTGGAGTACTTACACCCTCTTACAATTGTTAATGTGTTGGTTTATTGAGTGCTTCAATGGTGATGGTTGTATACTAGGTTTGGGTAGATGAACAAATATCATAGTTCATGAGTTAGGAACAAAAGATTCTTACCATAGTTTGATCATTCAAATTGAACACCTTGAGTATTATTACATTATTCTTAGTAATCAAGTCAAATCCACCATTTGTATTTTGTGTTGTGAATGTTTTAAAGCATTGGATGTTTCTCACTTAAATTTATGTGTTTTAGTTTTTTTTGTCTTATATTCAATAATCCTATAAATGAAAAATCTTATAATAGAGTGTTGCTATTATAAATGAATTTTTTTTAGATTGGTAGCACTTAGTGTGGTGGAAATTTTATTATAATAGAGTGTTGCTATTTTGATTGAGAATTCTTAGGTGTTAAGAGTTTGTTTATGATTTGTCACCATTAAGTTATGCGGATTGGGAAGATGTTTAAACTATTTTAGTTAATCCAGAGGTAAATTGATATTATCTCATTCTTATTTGATAACATTAAGATATTGAGAGGATTCATACTTTCCTAATGTTGATTTAGTGTTCTCTTAAATGAAAACTTGTTTGTTAATATTTCTTGGATTTCTTGGGATAAATGGCTTCTACTTCTTATTGAGAGAGAAGTTATGGCATTGGATGGATTAATTCATATTTGTGATCAGTATATTCCTTTTCTAGTTATGGAAATAGATTGTGATACTATACTTACAAGTTTTATAAGTAGGTAGTGATTTGGTAACATTGAGGTGTGGTGTTTTGTTTTTACCTTGTGAGGGTATGTAGGTATTTTTGAGATGATAGTTATCTAATTTTTACATATGATGCTTTATAGTCACTACTTTATCTAACCTATGATTTTAATACCATGTGAGGTGGCAAACCTTGAAATATATATTAAATTTTATATAATTTGATTATAGATATTATGATATTATATACCCTTGACTAGATTGATATTAATCTATTTTGATTAAAGCATATTCTCTTAAGGAGTTATGTTTGAACCTTTTGTTGGAAGAAAGTAGGGTAAAAGATGCGTGGAACATCTTGTCACTCTAGGGGTTGAGACAAGCTTTTAATTTGTTGTATTCTAACCGAGCAAGCATGAAGTTATTCCCTTTCTTATTAACTTTATAAGGTTTTAAGGATGATGTGATCTTGGCCTTTGTAAGTTATGTTTATTTTAACATTAATTAATCTTAGCTATAAATATAACACTATAAGGTAAGCTATAAAATATGATACTAGATAGGTTTGGGTAGTGGTAATTTAATATAATTACATAGTTATTGTATAATTTATCTTGTATTTATGTTGATACATAAAGAATTATTTATCTCATAGTTCTGATTTCAATGATCTATTAACAAAGGAATTATGATTTTTTGAACATTTCACACATTTTGGAGATCATTAGGTCATCGTGACCTAAAGGAAGTGTGGTGAATTAGGAATGTGAGTAGTAAGTAATAGGAGTGGATCCTACTTAGTATCATATTGACTTGATAGTCAATGAGTTTGGATCTGATAGATGGACTTGTCAAATTTAGGATTTGACAGACAGACTTGTCAAGTTTAGTCATATGGCCATATGCATATGTACAGTGGAACACTTATTATTTAAGTTTGTATACATTAAAATGTAGTATTTTTAGTTATTATTCATCATAATACTTATCAATAACTCCATGAAATAGTTACAATATTGACATGCTATACTTATTAGGATCTATGCATAGTAGAGATAGTATTAACTTGTACACATCATTCTTGCTAGGATTCCTATACACTTTTCTCCAAAATGAGAAAAAACACTCTATAGGTTAGAGAAATGTGCATATCACTGGAAGATTTTGTAGAACTCTCCTTGGTCATTTATTTAGTCTTATATGATGATCTTATTTGATCTTTGGAAGTCAATGAAACTTTTACTAAGATATGTGGGACCGTTTGAAGAAATAGAAGTGTTCAGTCTTATAGTATATTAGCTTGTCTTGACAGTTTTAGACCCCAGGGTGGTCAAGAAAGAACCAATCAGAGTAAGTAATACTCACAACCATGTTTTCATAATGAGATATGTCATAAATTAGGGTCTTGTTGGACCAATACTCTAGGAATAGTATAACTTGAAGGAACTATAGTGAGTTGTATAGATAATTTCCATTTATTTTCTTAATTTGATACTATATACCATATTATTGCTTTCCTAAATAATGTTTTCAATTAAATACTTATGTCTGAATAAGATTAATTGGGGATGATGATTAGCTTTAGAGGGAAGGATGTTACATCCCAATTTCTCACTAGGGAAACTTGCTAGATTATCCATGGATATCAATAGTTGACAAATTTAGATTTGGCTATTTTTATCTAAGATGTGAGATATATGTTGTAGAGAGATTATCCTATTGTCCCATATTTATCCTACTATCGTAATACTATTTTTTTCTTCTTTTTATTAAAAATATTAATTTGTTCTAAGAAATGCCTAAACTTGTATAAAAAATATAAAACCTTTAAAAAAATAATAAGTATATTTTTAATTATGGACTTACTTGAGTGCATGAAAACAAATCACATATGGTGTAGTGTTGTTACTATGTTTAGTATAAATTTCATTATCATATAAATATAATACTATAGTGTTTTTAATAATTATCTACTACAAATAAAACCCCCAAAAGTGGGTAACATATTTTCTAATAAAAAAAACCAAAGAAGAATGCAAAAAATGTGAAGATTATTTATCCTACTACTCTCCTTGTTCCTAAAATCAATTTTCCTTTGATCATCCCTTAGAGGTAAATTTATTATCAAATATTTATGTATTTATTTATTTTATGTATTAGGACCTCCTTCACTGGTGCTCAACCTAAGCAATTCTTGCACAGTTCACCTGACAATGACACCGATTCACTACGAAGAGAGAATGTAAAAAATATTGCTCCATTTCAAACAAGAAGCCAATGTTAAGTAACAATTTTACATCTATGGTTTTCAAAGAATGATTTGATTATGTACTAGAAGTTGAAATGGAGTATTCTTATTTAAGAATGTTCTTACATGGAATGTTTGACATCTCACAATGTCCTCACAACAATTATTTGTGTAATTTTACATCTATGGTTTATTTTTCCAAACAAGAAGCCAATGTTAAGTAACAATTTTACATCTATGGTTTTCAAAGAATGATTTGATTATGTACTAGAAGTTGACATGGAGTATTATTATTTAAGAATGTTCTTACATGGAATGTTTGACATCTCACAATGTCCTCACAAAAATTATTTGTGTAATGCACTTGTTAGTGGCTTGGTGCTTTAGATTTTGTGTGTTTTTAACAAGTTAACATTTAAGTTTTATTTTTATGAATTTATCTCAATATTATGTAGATATATGCCACACAATTATCCTCTTCACATGAGGATAAATGTGGTAGCACCAATATTTTAATTTTGCCTATTTTTTGTGTTAATGATTAGATCAAGAGAATACCTATTAAGTTAGGGTATTTGGGTCACCCTCAATATTAATGGTAAATATTTAAAGATCATTAATGTTTACACACGTAATAATGGTTGTGATAGAATGACTTAATGGTGATATTTAAGGAAGGGATAAGATGCGAGTCATCATGAATGGATTTAAAAATCAAAATTATATATATATATATATATATATATATATATATATATATATATATATATATATATATATATATATATATGAAAAACCATTACTAAATTAGAGTCATGTTGTGACTTGAGTACCTACCATGTTGATTTGGAGTTCATGAGCTTAGATAATAAGAGACAATGGTAAAAAGAAATAGTATCTCTGTTAACTACTTCATTGCCTCTGAATTTATATTTGCTATTTCTTTTTACCATTGTCTCCTATTATCTAAGCTCATGAACTCCAAATCAACATGGTAGGTACTCAAGTCACAACATGACTCTAATTTAGTAATGGTTTTTCATATATATATATATATATATATATATATATATATATATATATATATATATATATATATTAGGTTGTGGAGCTAAAAGCTTCATTGATGCAAACAGAGGAGGAGGTTGCAGAAGGGTTGCAGAGCATATTAGACGCTGACGTCGGTCAGGCCAACCGACGTTGGCAAGATTAGACCAGAAGGCAACTGACATTGGTCAGAAGTCGGCTGATGTCGGTGACCCCCAGGTAGACAGGGACCGACGTCGGTCACCTGTGTGGTTCGAGCTGGAGTGTTTTACGGGAAGTTAGCTAACGAACCATGTGTTTACATGTTTAGAACCAATTTTAGACTGAGAGCTATGGATCTAATTATTGTTATTAGATGTCTAATTATTGTTTGGATGAGATCTATATAATAGACTCATGGATTGTATTGAAAGGTGTTCTAGTTTGAGTTGAGCAAAGTTTGCTTCTTCTGTGTGTGAGGTGAGCAATGGTGTGTTCCTCCTAGTGCCACAGTACCAAGGTGGGTACTGGTTTGGAGAATCAACAGGGTTCTTCAGGAGTGTATGATCTTGGTCATCAGGTGAGCATGGATTCTATAGGAGATCTACATGGTAAGTAAGATCATTGATATGCAAGTGTATGTGTGTGCAAGGTCAAGGTTCACAGGTGTGCAGAACCAGATTGATTTGCAGGTGTGCAAAGTCAGAGAGGACAGCAACACAACAGGGAGCAGTATCAGGAGAGATCTAATTGGAGTACAAGTGTGTACTCAGAGCAAAGAGGAAGGCAAGAAAGATCCTTCCATAAGTAAGGTCTATTGAGGTGCAGGTTGTTGCAGGTTCAGGGGAGATCTACTTGGAGTACGTTTGAGTACTTGTGGAGTGCATGGAGCACTTTTGGTGTGCGTGGAGCACAGGTATAAGGTGAACACCAACTCTATGATTGAGTTGGGTGTTGGGACCTAAGAGAGAGAGCTTTGAGGAGAAAATTACTGTTCACTTGAGGTGTGGGAAGCCTCTGAAGAGGTGGTGGAGAAGAAGTGGCATCTTCTTTATTGTATTCTTTTCTGCAAGATTTTTAATACAAGTTGTGTATTGTCTCTCATATCTTGTGTTATTTTTGGATTCTAGTTACTTGTTGATTCTGGTTATTTCCGCTTATTAAGTTGCTTGTATTTGGTAATCAATTGTGTGCTTCTGGTTATTCATATCCCAACACGTGGTATCAGAGCCTAGGTTGTAGGTTCAAGAGCTGATACCATCAAATGGTATCATAGCGAGGTTGGACGTTCTCAGAACGAGTTTGACTAATAGATGGCCTAGATCTGTTAAGTGTTTGTTGATTACAGGTTACTCACAGGGGTTACTATTTGAGTGGGAGTATAGCAGGCAAAAGAAGGTACGCTGAGAATGAAGAAATTTAGGCACAGGGTTAGCACCACAAAGAGTGTGGTGGGTTGTCTTCAAGTGGGAGCTTGAAGAGGAATACAAGCCAGGATGCAGATTAGACAGAGTACTAGTTTTGGGTACAGGTGCAACTCTTTATCTCCAAGTGAGAGATTGTTAGGGTGTGGAGCTAAAAGCTTCACCTAGGCAAATAGGGAGGTTTTTTGTACATGACAGTCGTCGGCATTGGCAGGCCAAAATTGACGTCGGTCAGGAGATGCAGAAGGGAAACCGACATCGGTGGGAGATCGGCCGGTGTCAGTCACCTCCAAGAAGGCAAGGATCGATGTTGGTCGCCTGTGGCAGTCAGAACTACTGTTGATGGACAGTCAGTTAAGTGAACGCATTTTTTGCATGATAAAGACCAGTTCGAGTCTTTGAGCTGCTTGTCTAAATTAAGTGTATGCATGAGATCTATATAATAGACTCATGGGCTGTATTGTTAAGTGTTGAACTTGGAGAATCCAAGTGTGGAGCTTGGAGAGTTCTTCCCATGGTGGAATCAAGTAGGATTCCCATGTATGTGTAAGTAAGATCAGGTTGGTCTACAGGGAGGTGTGTGAATGCGAGGGTCAGAACGAGATTGGCGGTTGGCCAGGATCCAAGGTGATAGCAATACATCAGCAGGATCATGGTGAGATCTACTTGGAGTACCGGTTCGTACTCAGTTGTACTGGATGTACAATGAGGTGAACAACAGCTTGTGTTAGTTGTCAGGAATATAGAACAACAAACATGCTCTGATGCCACTAGTTGGGATCTTGCTTCTCAGAAAAAGCACAGTATGATTACCAAGTATAAGCAATTGAATATGCGGAAATAACCAGAAACACAAGTAACTAGAATTCACCAATAGCACAGAATATGAGAGACAATACACTATCTTGTATTAACACTAACAGAAAAGAATACAACAAAGAGCCGCCACACTCTTTCACCTTACAGAGATTCGCCACACCTCAAGTGTTCAGTAATTCTTCTCACACACACTCTCCTACACAAAAAATGGTCCCAACAACCAACTCACACACAGAATTGGTGTTCACCTCACCAACCAGTCAGTAATAACCCTGCCGGTACATCAAGCACTCTATAGCACTTCAAGCTGATCTCTCATGAACCTGCAACCTGCAATTCAAAGACCAAACTTACATGTAGATCCCCAATGAGCTTGCAACACCCTGCAACTCACAGATCTTACAACTAGAAGGAACTCTTCCTTTCTATCTCATGCCTTATACAATACATGCCAATGGGTCTATAAATAGATCCCTAACTCAAACAATAACTTAGACTCTTAATTTAGACAATAGTCCCCGCAGCACAAGACTCTAACTGGTCTCAACATGCAAACTCTTTGTTCACTTAACTAATTGTCCGTGAAACGAGCAGTTCTGGAACACACAGGCGATCGACGTCGGTCCCTGCTTGTCTGGTTCTGCCGACGTCGGCCGACTTCCTGTCGTCGCCGGTGGCCTTCTGCACTGGACTCTGCCGACGTCGGTCCTAATGCCGACGCCGGTTACTGTAGAACTCAGCAACCATCTGTTCCTCAGTTTGCAAAGGTTGAAGCTTTTAGCTCCACAACCTAACAATCTCCCACTTGGAGATAAACAGCTGCAACCTGTACATGTACCTGTACACCGTCTAGTTTGTTACCTTGGCTATGTATCCATCTTCAAAATCATCCTTGAAGACCAACCACCACAAAATTCGTGGTGCAAAACCTGTCATCCAAATTACCTACCACATCCACATCTACAACCATGTAGAAGTAAACCTGAACTTGCATAGCATGTGCACCTGCTACTAGTCCCTGTAAGAATCCACTGAACTGACCTCCAATGGTTCTCTCCCGGATTGGCTCCTAACTTGTGACAACTCCCACTGCTTGGGAAAACTCAGGTTTAGTACATATCGTGCACTCAACCTCATTATGTGAATCAAGACACCTGTTCTATGAACTGTCTAACCATCGGTGTGCTAACCGGTTCCACACAATCATCCTGAAACAAAGTCAACACATGACCTTCCATGTCTCTAGAACACACTCTTGCCAAAGAATCTTGCTGCTCCCAGATCCTCCATGACAAACACCTGAACTAGCTTTACCTTTAGTTCAGCAATCCCTGTATATGTAACCCTGCAACAAGCACATCATACAGAAAATAGGATAGTGTAGCTAATACTATCCAACCTGGTAAAGAGAAACACAATGAACAAACCTCCATTGCCCTGCAGCTAATACAAGATCAAATACCCTGATCTTCCATCTCACGTATCTATTTCCGCTCTTCTTCATCCTTAACATCCATTCATCTTTCAGTGCTTACTTCCAGCTGGCAACACTACCCAAAACACCTGTTTGGTTCTCCTCCAAGGAATCACATCCTCATTCAAGCCTAGCTCCCACTGTTTCCTGGATCTACCTGTTCTGCTTCTTCAATAACTCCCTGGTCCTATGCCATAAGTGAGCAACAAGTAGTGTAAAGAAGGGAAATGACGAATTTAAGAACTTACTTACACCTTCAGTCCTCCATATGGGCGCTTGAGACTCCATGACAGCTTGCTGTCCACCCAAAATTCGTCTCAGTGACCGATGCCGGTCACATCTCAGTCTACAGCCGGCCGATGTCGGTTCCCTGCGACTGCCTCTCCGCCGACGTCGTTTTCCCCTGGCCGACGCCGGTCTCTGTCTGCCCCGAGTCACCGACGTCGGGCTGCACATAGCCGACATCGGTCCCTGTCTAGACACTGACGCCAGTTTTCCTGCCGACGTCGGTCTCTGTGTTTTTCTTGTGAGACCTGACTTTTTCCCGCGAGCTCCTTTTGGATCAAACCCTTGTCCAAAACACCCTTGCTCTGCTTAGAATTCCCCTGCACCTTGTGCTAAACTCTATCCGTCACTTTCTCTTTGAAAACCAAGGCTTTCCTGTTCTTGTCACTAACATCGGATTCCTCAAGAAATCTCACCTTTTTCTTCTGCATACAAAAACCACGATCCATGCCTTCCGAATCCGAAAGCATATCCTTTGACTCAAGAACCAGCATCTCCTTCATATCTATGTGACCAAGCCTATCAAGCCACATCTCCGAATCTACAGCTGAAGTAGATAACCCAGAAGAAGAATCAGTAAAACAAGTAGATAGATAAAGCGTACCTACTTTCTTACCTCTAGCGATAACAAGTGTACCCTTGGTAACCTTCCAAGAGTCCGCTGTGAGAGTTACTGTGCAACCCTCTTCACCCAAACTTCTAACAGAAATCAGATTCCGCTTCAGAACTGGGACGTGCATGACCTCCTTTAACACCCATGTGTTACCTGTCTGCAGTTTCAGCTTCACTTTGCCTTTGCCAACAATCTGACAAGACTTACCATCCCCTACACAAATTTCTCCAAAATCTCCCTGGACATACTCATGAAAAAATTCCCTATGTGGGGATGCATGAAAAGAGGCACCAGAATCTAATACCCAAGATTCTACTTTATCCAAAGAACATACCAGAGCATCCTGTGCAATGTAACCTGCAGCATCTGCTTCTTCTTCATGTTCTTCATGCTGATCTGTACCCGATCTGCAATCTCTCTTTAAGTGCCCTTGCTTTCCACATTTCTAGCAGGTTATTCTGCCATACCTGGACTTGGATCTCTTGCCCGTCTTCGACCTTGATCTCCCACGCTCTATCTTCTCTCTTGGCCTTCCTATTCCTTCAACACTCAAAGCATCTCCAGATGATTCACCTGTGCTTTTCCTGCGTATCTCTTCGTTCAAGATTACACTCACAATATCATCCACTTTTAAGACTTTTGAAGGAGACACAGTATTAGAAACTGCCATTACCATACCTTCCCAACTTTCAGGTAATGAACACAAGATTAAGAGAGCTCTTATTTCATCATCAAATACAATATTGACTGAATTTAACTGGTTTACTAAACCATGGAAATCACTAAGATGGCTATGAACAGATCCACCTTCCAACATTTGCAAATTAAATAAACGCTTCATAAGAAATACCTTATTCGAAGCTGAGGGTTTTTCATATAAATTTGTCAAAGATTCCATCAACTCCACCGTTGTCTTACACTGTGATAAGCTGGAAATCACAGATGATGCAAGACTCAATCTAACAGATCCCAGAGCCTTCCGATCAAGAACCTCCCATTCTTCATCTTTCATATCCAAGGGTTTGCTAGCAACCCCACCCAACGGTAAGTACAAATCTTTCTGATACAGATAGTCCTCAATCTGCATCCTCCATAATTGGTAGTTCTTGCCATTGAACTTCTCCATTCGTAGTTGACTACTTTCTGTCATTGCTCAACTCCCACTCAAACAGAAACCCTGTGAGTAATCTGTAATCAAAACACACTACCCAGATCTACACCAATCTGTTAGTATCCCAACCAAAAGCTCTGATACCGATTGATGGTATCAAGCTTAAGAACTTACAACCAAGGCTCTGATACCAGTTGTCAGGAATATAGAACAACAAACATGCTCTGATGCCACTAGTTGGGATCTTGCTTCTCAGAAAAAGCACAGTATGATTACCAAGTATAAGCAATTGAATATGCTGAAATAACCAGAAACACAAGTAACTAGAATTCACCAATAGCACAGAATATGAGAGACAATACACTATCTTGTATTAACACTAACAGAAAAGAATACAACAAAGAGCCGCCACACTCTTTCACCTTACAGAGATTCGCCACACCTCAAGTGTTCAGTAATTCTTCTCACACACACTCTCCTACACAAAAAACGGTCCCAACAACCAACTCACACACAGAATTGGTGTTCACCTCACTAACCAGTCAGTAATAACCCTGCCGGTACATCAAGCACTCTATAGCACTTCAAGCTGATCTCTCATGAACCTGCAACCTGCAATTCAAAGACCAAACTTACATGTAGATCCCCAATGAGCTTGCAACACCCTGCAACTCACAGATCTTACAACTAGAAGGAACTCTTCCTTTCTATCTCATGCCTTATACAATACATGCCAATGGGTCTATAAATAGATCCCTAACTCAAACAATAACTTAGACTCTTAATTTAGACAATAGTCCCCGCAGCACAAGACTCTAACTGGTCTCAACATGCAAACTCTTTGTTCACTTAACTAACTGTCCATGAAACGAGCAGTTCTGGAACACACAGGCGACCGACGTCGGTCCCTGCTTGTCTGGTTCTGCCGACGTCGGCCGACTTCCTGCCGTCGCCGGTGGCCTTCTGCACTGGACTCTGTCGACGTCGGTCCTAATGCCGACGCCGGTTACTGTAGAACTCAGCAACCATCTGTTCCTCAGTTTGCAAAGGTTGAAGCTTTTAGCTCCACAACCTAACATTAGTTGTTAGTTGTGACCTATGAGAGAAGATTACTAAGGTGGAAAGATTACTTGGAGCCCTTGATGAGGAAGCCTCACAGAGGTGGAAGAAGAAGTGGCATCTTCTTTATTGTATTCTTTTCTGTAAGAGTTTTAATACAAGTTGTGTATTGTCTCTCATATTCTATGTTATTCTTGGATTCTAGTTACTTGTTGATTCTGGTTAATTCTGCATATTAAGTTGCTTGTATTTGGTAATCAATTGTGTGCTTTTGGTTATTCATATCCCAACACATGGTATCAGAGCTAAGGTTGTAGGAAGCAGTTTTGTGTTTGGTTATAGGTCACTCTTAGGGGTTTTTGATTGAGTGGGAGTAGAGCAATGGTAGATCAAAGTAAGCTAAGAATGGAGGAGTTGAAAAGCACAGATGGTCACTTACGGTCCTATGGAAAGAAAGAGCAGGTAAAAGAAAATTGTTGGTTTGTGGAAGATCAGCAAGAAGGAACTGAAGAAGCAGATGTTGCAGGGGATGTGGCACAAGATGCTCTGGGAGGTTTCTTGGATAAAGTTGAATCTTGGATAACAGATTCGGTTGCCTCTTTCCATTCAGCCCCAAGGAGAGGAGCTGGTGAGCCTTGCTAAAGAATTGGCAAAGGGGAAGTGGAGCTAAAATTGCAGGCGGCCAACACACGGGTGTTGAAGGAGGTCATGCAGGTCCTAAGTTTGGAGATATGGCTAATTTCTTCAGAAAGGTTTGGTGATGAGAGATGCACAAGAACTCTCACAACGGATGCACTTGAATTAGCTGGTGGTAAGAAAATAGGTACTCTTTATCTACTTGTTTATATTACTGATTCTTCTTTTGTTACAGAGACGTGGCTTCGTAGGCTTGGTCACATGAGCAGGAAGGAGATGCATGTTCTTAAGCGAAAGATAGATATATTTGATAGGCTTAAGAACTGGAAAGCCTTGGTGTTTATGGAGGAGATGGCAGATAGAGACCAGTGGATGTGGCTGGATACTTCTGAGCAGGGCAGTTTGGACTTGGGACTTGATTCAAAGGAGCTCGTGGGTAAAAAGTCATCACTCAAAGGAAAACACAGGTACTGGCATCGGTAGGAAAACTGACATTGGCAGTAGGTAAGATTGACGTCGGTCATGCGGACTGACGTCGATAGAAGGAGGACACTGACGTTGGCTGGGTTGGTAGACAGGATAGGCACATGGAACCAATGTTGGTTGGATGTAGACTGTGTGGTGATCGAGGTCGTCACTGTAACAAATTTTGGGTGGATAGCAAGCTATCAAGGAGTCTCAAACGCCCATATGGAGGACTGAAGATGTAAGTAGGCCTCAAATTCATTATTCCTCTTCTTTATACTAGTTGCTGACTGCAGAGCAGGAAAGATCCAGGAAACAGTGGGAGCATGGCATGGAGAGAATGCAGAACCAAGCGGAGACTTGGTAGGGTTGCCAGTAGGTATGAAAGCATGGAGATGAATGGATACCTTAGTTGAAGAATAGAGAGAATGGACACGTGAGATGGAAGACCAAGTCATATGGTCTTAAGGTAGCTACAGCACAGTGGTACAGGGTTTGACAGGTGGAGGATGAAGCATGGATTTAGTCAATGTCAGGGTAACTATTGTGGTTTGTCTTACCAGGGGGATGATGATTGCAACATCATTCTATTGCTGTATGTGGATAATATGTTAGCTATCAGGGGTGTACATATAGGGTTTTGCTGAGCTAAGGGTAAGATTAGTTCAGTGGTTTGCTATGAAGAATTTGGAGTAGCAAAATTCTTTGACATGGGGGACATGGGAGATCACAGGTTGATTTTGTCTCCAATGGGAGCTGATGTGAATCAGGTGTTGGCAAGATGCAGGATGCAGAATCGGAGCACACCAAAGGTTGGACAGTTCAGTGTTCGAAATCACATGAGGTCTAGTATAGACCTGAGTTTGCCCAAGCAGTGGGTGTTGTCAGATAGTTAGGAGCCAATTCATGGAAGTGGGTTCTCAGGTATTTGAGAGGGACCAACAACAGGGATTCATGCTATTCAGGGTCAAGACTTCACTACATGGGATTGTAGGTTCGGATGTGGCAGGGTACTTGGATGACAGGAGGTACACCACAAGTTGTGTGGTGGGTTATCTTCAAGATTCATCTTGAAGAGGAATACAAGCCAGTAAATAGATTAGATGGGGTACAGGTACAAGTACAATGTAGCTATTTATCTCCAAGTGGGAGATTGTTAGGTTGTGGAGCTAAAAGCTTCACTGATGCAAATAGAGGAGGAGGTTGCAGAAGGGTTGCAGAGCGTCTTAGATGCCAGCGTCGGTTAGGCCAACTGATGTCGATAGGATTAGACCAGAAGGCAACCGACGTCAGTCAGAAGTCGGCCAGTGTCGGTGACCCCCAAGTAGACAGGGACTGACGTCGGTCACCTGTGTGGTTTGAGATGGAGTGTTTTACGGGCAGTTAGCTAATGAACCATGTTTTTGCATGTTTAGAACCAATTTTAGACTGAGAGCTGTGGATCTAATTATTGTAATTAGATGTCTAATTATTGTTTGGATGAGATCTATATAATAGACTCATGGATTGTATTGAAAGGTGTTCTAGTTTGAGTTAAGCAAAGTTTGCTTCTTCTCTGTTTGAGGTGAGTGATGGTGTGTTCCTCCTAGTGCCACAGTACCACGGTGGGTACTGGTTTGGAGAATCAACAGGGTTCTTCATGAGTGTATGATCTTGGTCATCAGGTGAGCATGGCTTTTATAGGAGATCTACATGGTAAGTAAGATCATTGATATGCAGGTGTATGTGTGCAAGGTCAAGGTTCACAGGTGTGCAGAACCAGATTGATTTTCAGGGGTGCAAAGTCAGAGAGGATAGCAACACAATAGGGAGCAGTATCAGGAGAGATCTACTTAGAGTACAAGTGTGTACTCAGAGCAAAGAGGAAGGCAAGGAAGATCCTTCCATAAGTAAGGTCTATTGAGGTGCAAGTTGTTGCAGGTTCAGGGGAGATCTACTTGGAGTACGTTTGAGTACTTGTGGAGTGCGTGGAGCACTTGTGGTGTGTGTGGAGCACTTGTGGTGTGCGTGGAGCACAGGTATAAGGTGAACACCAACTCTGTGATTGAGTTGGGTGTTGGGACCTAAGAGAGTGAGCTTTGATGAGAGAATTACTGTTCACTTGAGGTGTGGGAAACCTCTAAATAGGTGGTGGAGAAGAAGTGGCATCTTCTTTATTGTATTCTTTTCTGCAAGAGTTTTAATACAAGTTGTGTATTATCTCTCATATCTTGTGTTATTTTTGGATTCTAGTTACTTGTTGATTCTGGTTATTTCCGCATATTAAGTTGCTTGTATTTGGTAATCAATTGTGTGCTTCTGGTTATTCATATCCCAACAATTACCATTACTAAATTAGAGTCATGTTGTGACTTGAGTACCTACCATGTTGATATGGAGTTCATGAGCTTAGATAATAGGAGACAATGGTAAAAAGAAATAGAAAATAGAAATTCAGAGGCAATGAAGTAGTTAACAGAGATAAATGAAAAATGTACAAGGAAAATAACATAGGGAACACAATAATTAATAATTAAAGGACAATGGAGGATATTGAGAATGAGATTCATAATAAATAACATTGGTGGAACAAATCATAAAGAATAACATGTGGGAATGTCAGAAATGTTGTAACAAAGATCTTGTGGCCTCTTGTATAGTTCCCCCCCGCCGCCCCCCGCCGACCCCCACAGACACACACACATGCATGCACGTACACACGCACGCACGCACGCACGCACGCACGCACGCACACACACACACACACACACACACATTTACAATTGTATTATGGTCTTATTCAAGCATACTACCAATTTAAACTGTGAATATCAATACTTTAGATAATTTTAAGAAAGCATATGGTATTTTAAGCTTAGAGCACTGGTGATTTTAAAAAAAAAACAAGCTCAATGATATAGAGATTGAATCAAATATATAGTTACTATAGTAACAACACTACACCATATGTGATTTTTTTTCATGCACTCAAGCAAGTCCATAATAAAAAAATATATTTCCTATTTTTTTTAAAAGGTTTTATATTTTTTATACAAGATTAGGCAATTTTTTGAGAAAATAAATATTTTGAATAAAAATAAACACAAAAAAGTATTATGATTTTTTTTTTAAATTATTTTTAAGGACAAAAATGGAATCTCAGTTAAAATTGAGAAATAATGAAATGAAGATTTAAAATATATGAATGAGATTTTACATGTTGTGGGGAAGAGCATGGTTTAGATATGGATCATTTTCTTGTTCATTTCCTTTGTAATATTAATAGAGGAATCTTTGACAAGATTTTTTACTTGTCCTCCTTCACTATCCCACACCTTCATTACTTGACTACCTGACTGCCATATTGCATAGCAAGATACTCTGCATTCTCAACTAGAATTCAATAGGGAACGAATATCAACCTCTAATAATTTTTTAACATATTGTAATATGAATCTACTATTTAAAATAATTTTGAAATAGCACGTGGAATCAAGTGCAATTCATTAGAAATACCTTAGATTGTATAAAATGTGGAATACATTATTTTTGATAACCACATGAGCAACATCAACAAGCATGATCAGATGAACTATCTACATAGAGAGCATTGAATAGGAAATATTCCTTTGATGTCGAACAAATCTTCAAATTCCTATCCATAAATATCCATTACTAACACTGGCCATGATATCATACTAGTTATTTGTTAGAATCAATGAAAAACTCATACCAAAAAAGTAATATGCCATCTCCATATGCAAGCCTTTTTCGATTAACAAAGTTGCTCCATGCAGTTGTGAGCAAATATGTGCATGTCTGACATGATAATTTATCTCACATGTTGATTAAAATGCTTAATTCTCAGAAGCAATCAATGTTCAATATCTTAAACTTTTAAAACACAAAACTATAGTGATAAGTTTAAAATATCATATGCTTTAGGTTTTTTAGAGATAAGTGCATTATCATATTGTGTCGTAGAGATAAGAACATTGTCATGTCATGTTATATATAAAAAAATTATATACTTATCTCTATATATGTGACAAAATTTACATTTAACTTCATGAAAATATTTAGCTACAATCTCTTGTGAAGGAGATTGCAAATTGTAGTCCTAAAATATAGTGTTTTCTAGATTTTGAACTTATGATCATTTAAAATAAAATAGTTAATGGAAATTAATTAAGAGTTATCCTTGAAAATGAAACATCAGAGAAGATAAATAAAATGTTTATTAGAGATGAGAGCTTTTATATGACTAGTAGAGCTTAGATAAACTTATGTATACCACTCAGGCCATGCTTATCATCAACACTAACAACATTACATGTCATATATTTTGTGTTGTGATTTTTCTTTTGTAAGTGATATGTGTTTAGATGTGAAGGGAATAATATGTATACCAATGAATTTGGGTAAAAATGAATTTCTCTAATGTATGTGAATGTAGTAATTTTCTTTACAAGATCTAATATGGGTTTGAAAGGTATAACAGGGTAGATGGTTATGGCACTATAGTGAGGTGAGGTGTCTTTGATTTCATGCATGCTTATAAGCTACATTGTAGCCTGAAAACATGAGACTCAATTTCCCTACTAAATATCTATAGGTTTTTACTCTTGGTATAAGATTGAAAATTTGAACCATACAAAATCTTGTCATTGGACTTGAAGATTTAAAATATTCATTGTTTAGCCTCAATAATCAAAATAATAAAATAATCGATGTTACATCCCAATTCCTTGCTAGGCAAACTTTCAAGATTATATATGAATATATATAGTTAAATTTTTTAGATTTGAGTATTTTTATGTAAGCTGTGAGATACATGTTATGAGGCATTAAGATATTGGTGAGGATACATGATCACACTACTATGAGTTAGTTGTAAGTAAATGTTTACTTTATGATCATGTTGATTTGTCATTTCATCTATTTTTATGATGAATATATTTCATGATTGTTATGGTCTAACTACCTATTTTTTTGTGAGGTTGATGTTGGATAATTTATCCCTTAGAGTGTAACAGAGGGAGAGCATCATCAAAGAAAGTGAAATAGATCAAGATGTTAAAGGATGATAGAGAAACTTATCAGTACCTTGCACACACCACATTAGCAGTCACATGATTAAATACATAATTGAATGGTTATCAAAGTGTGTTTAATAGTTTTTGCTTTAGATAGTCATTTATACTAAGTTTTCTAGCATAGTTTAATGGTTTTATAGAATTGTCTTGTGTGACTTGCGTGTTAGTTTGGGTTCATACTTAGGTGATTTTATCTTGTGTGTTTGTATTTATGATCATTAAAATTTTAAATATTTGCATAAATTGATTAAATTTATATTTATTGATTAATCCATCATGGCACTAGTAGGTGCTAAATAAATAAATTAATCTACTAATCTTTCTAATTAATAGTAAATGTTGGAAATCTGAAAATTGTCATTGAGAGGAAAAGTGAAAAAATAATAAAATAAAAAGGAATAGTCAATTAAAAAAAGACATAAAATAAATAAACACATTTATTTAATAAAAACTGAAGAAAATAAAAATATTAGAAAAATAATGGAGAATAAAATAAATAAATAAATAAAATAATGGAAAAAACCACAACCTTTTTATTTAAGGGAAGAGAAGCTACGACATGTTAAGGAGAGATCTTGGAATTTTTAAAAGAGGTATTTTTTAATGAAAAGGGAGAAGGAAGAGAATTGGAGAGGTAGTAACAAATGTCATGAATCAAATGAATACAAACACCATTTGTTAGGTAGGCAATGTACTTCATTTTGGTATCCATATAAATTTGTCTACTTTTATAACTCTACATTTACTGGCTATATTTTTTCTAGGATAGACAAACATAGTGTAATATTTTCAGTGTGTCGACTAATAAATAAGTATTTTCTACTCATGTAAACCTGGTAGAGTGATTTAACTGATTATATACAAAAATAATTGAGTTTATATAAATGAAATCAGAAAGGGAAGCTTATGATCATGAAAGGACCCATGAATATCATGAACAATGATTTATAGTGTGTCATAGCTACTAATTTTAAGTGTTGTATATAATACTATTATATGTATAATATTTGGCAAATTAAGTGAAAATAACAAAAAAAGTCACTTCATAATTATGAACAATGACTTAATATGGAGTGCATCCATTATAATCTCGTAACACATATATGTCTAGTTAGGAGAGCAGTAACTTAGCTAGGATTAATTCTTAGCATATTGAATGGTATGGTGAGGACTATTGGTTAAGCAAATAATTGTGCAAAACATAGTAAATTTTGATGTCTTAAATTAAAATAAATATTCTAGTGGTATGGTGTCACTAGAACTATTACTTCCTAATTAAGAGAATATATATATATATATATATATGGCATCGTTGGAACTTTTACTTCCTAATTAAAATAATTATTAATTATGTATATTCATGGCATCATTTTGTAAAGTATTATGGTTCACTATATTCAATTATCTAATTTGTGAGAACTTCATTCCATCATGCACAAATATCATATATAAAAAGTCTCTTATATAGTTTAATTTGTCTTAGTAATAACCATCATATGAATTAGCATTATAAAATGGGCCAAAACAAATGTCTATATCTATGTTTGGGGCATAAAAAAATTAGCTTTATGTTTTGGGCTATTTTTTGGTACTTGCTTTAGAACTATATATGATTTAAATAGTAACCTATAATGTTCATATAGCTATTTCTGTATACAACTAGTTGTAAGAATGATAAGGTGGTCTTAGCCATCCCTTGAAAAATGTTAATATAAGACTTCTATTGGGGTTAGAAATTATATTATAGTTCATTAAAAAACATAATTACAGAATCATAATCTCTTATGTAATGTTATTAGAAAGGGTCATTACCCCCTAACTATAATTTATTATGGAGATAATAAATATAAAGGCTGAACAAGGATATTCTAATACATGTGTGGTGAAGACACGGTATCCTAGGAGACATATATCTCATATGGAATTTATTATGATAGTTTTATCAACCCAATTGATCTAAAAAATCAAGATATGATATCTATTTAAGGATCAATGTATAATATGACTTTAAGTATGAAATCGACCTATACAAAATTATTTTTATTATTTTAATTTATACGGACAAACATATTAATGAGTGACACCAGAGAGCTTAGGTGGTTTATATAATATAATTTTTTTACCGAAGGATTATACAAAAAGTGTAGAAGCTTCATGGAGTGTATACATCCAGTACTATGTTTAGATATATAACTTAAATAGTGATTTATTAAATTGATGAGACAGATACTATTAAATCACTCTGAACTAATTAAAACTTGATGACTAGTTTCTCATAATTACATATCCATTGGGGTCAACACTATTTATGCTAAAATTGTGGGGATTAACGTCGTTATATGGTGTTTTTATGAGGACACATATATATTAAAGATTCCATTCTTTAATAAAATAGGAATGTGGATGAGTTATACCTGATTAAGTATCTGATCAAACTATAATCAGGATTATATACCCCAGTATATTGTGTGAAATAGAATTGGTTGCTCTCACGACATAGAGGTTGGTATATTTGTATAATTTTGTGAGACTTAAGTGTGTCAGATAAAAGTAATTGATATATTTCCAAAATGCATATCTGAAACCAAATGTGAAGGATGATGTAACCTTAGACACTTGTGAATGGAATGGGCTATTCTTTAAGTATATTTGGAAAGAGATTCTATTTAGTTAAGTATCAGAATCATATAAAAGTATTACATTAATGAATCCTTTTTCTTGAAAGGATCATCCATATATTTTGTGATCATGAAAGCTCATAAGTATTTATGAAACGTAGGGATTTCTTGATTGGAAAATTTAAATGAACATTGATATGGTATTTTCATATCATTTGAGTACTTACATATGGTGCTTATGCAAGTACTACTCATATATATAGATTTTATCTATAGCTAGATAGATGATTTAAAATTCTTAAGGTGTATGTAGGATCAAAAATATAATCATATAAAAATAGTCTCTTAGAGGAGTAATTAATAGTTGAATCATGTTCATGCGAGGTACAACTTGATTTTGAGTTATTCTACCCTCTAGGAAGGTTAACTAACTATTATCTTATATGAAATCAGCATTAAACACCTGTGTGTGGTACTTATTAAGATAGTGTTAACTTAAGGAAGAGTTTAGGCATATATAGAATACAATGGTGGATCATGATGATTGCCAATAAGTTTTAGCAGTATACAATAAAACATAGGGTATATCAGGGGGTATAAATCCATACATAATGGATTATGATTTATGATAATGGATCATTTATTTTTTCTACATGAATGGTTATTTGTAACTATGTATTGGAGTTCATAATCAATGAACTATGATAGAATTAGATGTCATAGAGCACTATAGTACCTCGATGGTACATACTATAATTGTTATGTTTAGACTCACACTTTTATTTGAATGATTAAATATATGTGTGTTAGTTAATTATATGATTAACATGTTCTGTAATAGTTTTTAAGACTTTATGTATGAATGCATACAATCTTTGAGAGTGTACCGTATGCTAAGATGGAATATTATGTGCTTGAAAAAAATTATAACTTACTTGTTATGTCTAGTTGATTAGATATAAGCTTGTGTTTTTGTGTAGTTGTGACTACTTTATTATGATTAATTTTGGAAAACTAGTAGTATGTCATATAATACTAAACTGTGGTAATATAGGTTATCATAAGTGTAGTATGTTTGGAAACTTATTGCGGTAGTAAAAAATTTATAGTTAAATGTGCATTTATCTAAGTGGTATAAATTGTAGTCATTATTTGTGGTATGGAATAGAAATTAAAGTAAGATTAATTCATATGTTTTACAAAATAAATTTATGCTTTGGTTACTCTTATGTTAACATGTTATATGACGTGTTTGCTAGTAGGATGTAAATTAAATGAATATTGTTATTAAATTGTATTTGATCAATTTATGTTTTCAATATGGAGCAAGGAGTGAGATGGAATTCACTCACTTACTAGTATCACAATGATAGATGATGACATTCTGATCAATTTTTGTGTATGAATTTGATCAATCTATGAATCATTATTATTTATTATTCATAAAACTTTGGGCCAAATTATGTTTATTTACGCATTATCATTTCATGAATATGATTTACATATTTATGTGATATCTTGTAGCAGAACAATTTTCTATGATACACTACATATTTAATTTAAAAATCATACAACACATAGGTACTTGTTTATCTCTCTATATTCCTATGTCGTAACTATCTACTCATCCATGAAGGGAGGGTCATTTCTTGGTGGGATTAGTATTGGGGATCATTGGTCTATGGTTGGTGTTGAAAATCACTCAGATGATACTCTTGATCTAGAGCTTAGTTTGGAAAAAGGTCCCAAGTCATGATGAAACCTTTTTCACATAGAAGAGCTCATTGATATCTTTCTAGTGCTTCTTTTGGATCACAAAATAGAGTCTGAATGCCCAAGTTATAGGATACTAAAGTTATTTTGCAATAGGAAAAATAAGGAGGTGTCACAATGCGTGTCACAATTAGAATGAGACAAGTGGACCAATCACTCATCGACACATGGCAATCCATTTTTGTACATTCATGCAAAAAATTAGAATGGTGTTTTGGTTTGGTTTCAACCTCCGATCTTTGACAGGCGGTCATATAAAGAACTGTGGGCCCCACTATTGGCTCGCTGGAGGCCCTTAGTGAGGGTCGACACACTTGACTAAGGAGGGGTGCCTTGGCCTCTATGTCATAATGAAATGCATTCAAATTTACTTCTTAACCATAATATTGTGCCCACTGGATGCATGTGGGACAATTCAATTATATGTTTTTTAAAGCTTTGTAATATTTCTTGGTAATACTTGTCAATTTACTATTACCATTCCCCATTACGCCACATGGGAGAACCCACACTTGCCATGCCTTCCAACCACTTTGCAAGCTCGAGATATATGCCCATATTGTAGTTCGTGAGAAATGTGTGTCACATCACCAAATCAAAGCCATGTTTGGAGATTGTAAGAAATGTTGAGCCATAGACCTCGATATTGGAGACATCTACCAAGTCACATGCTGAGTCATAGAACTCAAGAATGGGTCACACTAATCTAAATGCATGCCACATCCATATAGCTCATGGGACAAGCCAAAAAGCGTAGAGGCTAAGTTGGTAAGAAACCAATAAACCATGCTATGTTTTAGTGCCTTGAGCCCAATAAAAGGGGCGTCGGCATTAGTCAAGGTGGCCGCTCATCTTTAAAAAGACATCAAAGCCATTCCCATTTGCCAATGTGGGATAATGAGATAAGTCTAAGTGCCCCAAAAAGGTAGGCTGAAGACTTGAGCCCTGCACCTATTCTATAAAAGGGATATGCCTTAACCGCTTAAACCATGGGTTTGCAAGTGATATAAAAGGCATGCATTTTTAATTGAATGCAAGTTTCTACAGACTGTGTATTATTATTTTTTAGAGGTCAAGAGCTAGTTTAAGATTGGATATAGCTTTAACAAGTATATTATAATCCAATTTTTGACCTATATACACAGAGATAGCCTTTTATTTATGTTTTATAATTGAAAAGAGAGATATTGTAAATGGATAGACCAATAGTTTAAGTATAGGGACTTATGCACCTTTAGAAGGGAATTGAGGACTGAGGAAGAATTCCATGTTGTCGAGCTTGAGTATATCAGCAAAAGTAGAGTTATTGTACAAAGATCAGGCTTGAGGGAAGTTTTGCAGTGTTTTCAAGAATTTGTAAGCCAGTGTTTGCACAAATTTAATAGAAACAATATTCACTATTGGGTAGACCCAGAGACATAGGCAAGAGATGCCGAACTCCATTATCAATGTCATGTGATAATTTATCTTTTGTTTGCATGATTTTAATTTAGTTTTCTAATTTTTAATTAATCATGAATACATTTAAGTTTTTAAAAATCAAAATTATATGACATTTTAAAAAATTAAACCAGTTTAATTGGTGAATGGAAGTGACAAGTTGTTTGACAGTTCCAATCCAATTCGATAAATGAGAACACTTATTTGCCAAAAAATGTATAAGTTCTTTTTAGTATTTCAAGAATTTGTTAAGTTTGAGAAATTTAGTATTCATAATTTTAAACTTAATTTTGAGTTTATCAGTGTAGTTTACGGATCAAATTGGTATCAAAGTAGTTAGAAAGTAGGGTTAGCTTCTGATTATTTGATTTGATAGTTGCTTTCAGTTTATTGGTTATCAATATCACTTGATTAGACTGCAGTGTGTAGTTTTGGAATCAGTGTGTTTATAGAAAACCATGGGCAAGTTGTCACATAAATTTAGGATGGATGAGCTTGAAGCCATCAATACCCAAATTTAGGATGAGAATGTATTCTTGAGATGCAAGTGCATAACCCTGAAAAACAAGTTGTATGTTTGAAATTAGAGCTTGAATATAAGGATGAGCTCTTGATCAAATTGTAATATGGTGAACTAAATAAGGCCATACCTTATACTTCATATGTAGAGACTATGACTGAATGCACTGTAAGTTATTCACCAAGTAATTCATCTTCTTTTCATTCAGATTCAGATTCAAGTAATGATGTTTTTGGTAGTTTTGAACAACACATTAAGGGTATATGATCCAAATTGATGAAGAAAATGGGATTTAATGGAAGAGATCTTGGTCAAAATAGCCAAGGAATTACTAACCCAATATAGGTAGAGCATAGATCTCCTCATGTAGGTTTGGGTTACACTAGTGAGTAGGTGGATATTGGAGAAACTTTCTCCATGGCTAAAGGAAGACAAGCTTATGATAGCAAAGTTCTAAAGCCACTAGTAGAGCATGTGCAGTGTAAGAGAACACATAGAAGAGGTATTGAGATTCCGCCTCCTAGTGCCTACACCAAAGTTAGCACTAAATCTTCTGATCCACTTTTTATGTTTAAAAATTTTGGATTTAACATTTAGAAGACAATGCAATCATTTTCTTACACTTTTTGTGGAATGCATAACCACAGTCTTGCATTTTATTGGAAGAGACATGATTTGATTAAGTAGATTACATATGTTAAAAACCATTCTCATCATGGCAAAGCGAGAAGAGGTAAAAGGGAAACCTCACCTAAGAAGGTTTTATGCACTCATTGCCATATGAGTGGACATCGGATTGATCATTATTTTAAACATCAATCATATTCTCATTCTAAACATGGTAAAACTAAGATGATTTATTAACCTATTAATAAGGTCAATAAATTTAAATCAATCCATAATAATGTTAAGGAATCCACTAAGGAAACCAAGTTAACTAGGCAGAAAATTTGATTAAGTGGATTTATAATGCATTTATTTTTCAAAGCATTGTTAATAATTCTGTTAAGGGAAAGAACAAGCTTTGATGATGCATTAGTAGAGAATGTGAGAACACTTTGAGATAGGTTTACCATTCGAAGTATTTCAATTCCCACCTTATGTCGAATAGCTCTATGTTTTGGAAACTCTTGTTTATGTTGAGTGAGTTGTCTGTAGGACTTGAATTCATTTGATCAGCTAAGAAATGCATATTGTGGGTTGAATTAATTTATGTACAACACTTGTCTCATATTTAACTACTATTTTGAGAATGTATATATTTTTGGCACATAAATGTATAGATGCATTGTAAGACCCTATGGGCATGTTTGGATGTTAGGCAATATACACCTTGTGTTATTTGCATTTGCTTAGCATTGTAAGTCCCATACCAGGGCATTGTATTAAAACATGTCTACAACATTTATTCTATGTTGTTGGCATTAAAAAACTTGTTTTACAATTACATTGGGAATTGTTTCAATTTATTGACAGTTCACTACTTTACAGGATGTGACATGGGCAGATAGTTTTGGTATGTTGTGATCATTTCATTGGTAGTTGAAGATTATTTTACTCATGCCATATTGTATGGAATTTCACTTGAGTTGTGAATCATTTATTTTTATAATATATTTATCTCTTGCTATGATTGGGTTCTATTTGATATAATGCAATAGACTAGTTATCAATTTTTAAGAGATAGTAGACTTTTGGAGACCAAAAGCCTCTTTTGCAGGGAGGTGTGATCTAGAGATTAGTTCAAAAAAAGGTCTAAAGTCATGATGAAACCTCTTGCACATGGAAGAGCTCATCAAGAGCTTTCTGGTGCTTATTCCAGATCGCAAAATGGAGTATGAATGCCCAAGTTATACGCTTCTAAAGTTATTTTGCGATAGGTAAAATAAAGAGGTGTCACAATACGTGGCAAAATTAGAATGCAAAAAGTGGACCAATCACCCGTCCACATATGGAAGTCCATTTTTGTACATTCATGCAAAAAATTGATTTGGTGTTTTAGTTTGGTTTTAGCCTCTGATCTTTGACAGGCAATCATATGGAGAACCGTGGGCCCCACTATTGGCTCACTAGGGGCTCTCAACGAGGGTCAACACACTTGATTAAGGAGGGGTGCCTTGGCCTCCATCTCAAAATTTAATGCATTAAAATTTTATTTTAAACCATAATATTGTGCCCACCGGATGCATGTGGGATAATTCAATTATATATTTTTTAAAGCTTTGTAATATTTCTCGGTAATACTTGGCAATTGACTATTACCATTCCCCATTACGCCACATGGGAGAACCCACACTTTCCAACCACTTTGTCGAGTCAAGCTTGAGACATATGCCTAGATTAGAGATCGTGAGAAATGCGTGCCACATCACCAAGTCAAATGCCATGTTTGGAGACCATAAGAAATGCTAAGCCATAGACCTCAAGATTGGAGACATCTACCAAGTCACATGCCAAGTCATAGAACTTGAGAATGGGTCAAGCTAATTGAAATGTATGCCACATCCATATATCTCATGGAACATGAGAAGAGGACAAGACAAATAGTGTAGAGGCTAATTTGGTAACCAACTAATAAACTGTACTATGTTTTAGTGCCTCGAGCCCAACAAAAGGGCCATCACCATTATTTAAGGTGGCCACTCATCTTTAAAAAGACATCAAAGCCATTCCCATTTACCAATGTGGGATAATGAGATAAGTCTAAGTGCCCCAAAAAGGTAGGCCGAAGACTTGAACCCTGCACCTATCGTGCAAAAGGGATATGCCTTAACTGCTTGAGCCATGGGTTTGCAAGTGATATAAAAGGCATGAATTTTTAATTGAATGCAAGTTTCTACAGATTATGTATTATTATTTTTTAAAGGTTGAGATCAATTTTAAGCTTGGAGATAGCTTTAGCAAGTGGATTATAATCAAATTTTTGACCTATATACATAGAGATAGCCTTTCAATTATGTTTTGTAATTGAAAAGATAGATATTTTAAATGGATAAACCAATAGTTTAAGTATAGGGACTTATGTACCTTCGAAAGGGAATTGAAGACTGAGGAAGAATTTCGTGTTGCCGATATTGAGTATATTAGTGAAGGTGGAGTTCTTGTACAAAGATCAAGCCTGATGGAAGTTGTGTATCATTTCAAAGAATTTGTAACGCATTTATTGCACAAATTTAATACAAATGGTCCTCACTATTGGACAGACCCAGAGATGTAGGCAAGAGATGTCGAACTCTATTATCAATGTCATGTGGTAATTTGTCTTTTATTTTCATTGATTTTAATTCAAGTTTATGATTTTTAGTTAATCATGAATACATGCAAGTTTTTAAAAATTGACATTTTACGACATTTTTAAAAATCAAACTGATTTAATTGGTGAATGGAAGTGACAAGTCATTCAATAGTTCCAATTCAATTCGATAACCGAGAACACTTATTTGCTAAACAATTTGCAAGTTATTTTGAGTATTTCAAAAATTTGTTAAGTTTAAGAAATTTAGTATTCGTAGTTTTAAACTTCACTTTGAGTTTATCAATGTAGTTTACGGATCAGCTCTCCCTCCCCATAGTAGTACTGCTTATTGAGATGATACTTAAGATTGCCACAAATACTTTAAGTTCAGGAACTATGCTCTGGGGGAGTTATGTATCTTAATTTTATATCATATTATATTAAACTTATTATTGAAAATTGTCATGAAGAGTTATAATTAGATATTATTACAAATTGATAGTGGTGATTGTATATTTGTATTAGTCATGGCTAAGTTACTATAATTACTTTCTATATTTGTGTTTTGACATACTCTCATGGTGTTAGATATCTGTGATTTATGATCTAATATGATTTATTTTCCATGATCACGCTTGAGTACTTTATATGATCTCTGTTATATTCTCAAGATGTAATCTATTTTTGTATATGTGTTTATTAAAAAAAATTACATATTTCTATGTCTAACCTAGCAAAGTTGTTACATGTGGTATCATATTTTTGTCTCAATCTCTAGGACCTAAATGAGTCCATTAGCATTTTTGTGTATTTTTATTCACTAGTGTGAATTTAGTGACATGAAGTATTGCACTGATATTTTGGATTTGTAGTACCTTGATGTAAGGCCATGTTACACCATGATTATAGTTTTGAGACATGAAATGTGTGTGGAGCACTTACACCCTCTTAGAGTTGTTAAAGAGTTGGTTTATTGAGTGCCTTAATGGTGATGATTGTATACTAGGTTTGGGTAGTTGAGTGTATATCATAGTTTAAGAGTTATAAACAAAATATTCCTACCATAGTTTGATCACTCAGATCGAAAACCTTGAGTATTACTACATTCTTATTGGTAATCAAGTCACCTCCATCATTTGTACTTTGTGTTGTGATTGTTTTAAAGCATGAGATGCTTCTCACTTAAATTTATGTGTTTTACTTTTTTATCTTATGTTCACTAATCCTAGAAATGGAAAATCTTATAAGACCATTTTTAGTTTGGTAGCACCTAGTGCAATGGAAATTTTCCTATTGTAGAGTGTTTCTATCTTGATTGAGAATTCCTACGTGTTAGGAGTTTGTTTATGATTTGACACCATTAAGTTATATGGATTGGAAAGATGTGTCAACTCTTTTAGTTATCCTAGAGGTAAATTGATATTATCTCATTCTTCTTTGATAACATTAAGCTACTGAGAGGATTCATACTTCCCTCATGTTGCTTTAGTTTTCTCTTAAATAAAAACTTTTCTTGAAGTTCTTGGGATAAATGTCTTCTACTTCTTGTTGAAAGAGAAGTTATGGGATTGGATGGATTGATACATCTTTGTGATTAGTATATTCCTTTCCCAATTATGGAAATAGATTATGATACTATACTTACAAGGTTTGTAAGTAGGTAGTGATTTGGAAACATTGAGTTGTAATGTTTTATTTTTAGTTTTTGAAGGTATGTAGTAGTTTTTGAGATGATAATTATTTAATTTTTACTTATGACTCTTTAGAGTCACTACTTGATCTAATTTGTGATTTTAAGACCACGTGAAGTGGAAAAACATGATATATATATTAAATTTTATATAATTTGAGTATAAATATTATGATATTATATACCCTTGATTAGATTGATATTAATCTCTTTTGATTAAATCATATTTTTTTAAGGAGTTATGTTTGTACCTTTCATCGGAAGCGAGCAGGGTATAAGATGTGTAGAACATCTTGTCACTTTAGGGGTTGAGATAAACTTTAATTTTTTGCATTATAGTTGATCAAGCAAGGAGTTATTGCCTTGTGTTCTACCTTTATAATGTTATAAGGATGATTTGATCTTGGCATTTGTATGTTATGTTTATTTTAACATTATTTACTCTTAACTGTGAATATAACACTATAAGTTAAGCTATGAAATATGATACTAGATAGTTTTTGCTGGTGATAACTAAATATAATTACAAATTAATTATATGATTTATCTTGTATTTATGTTGATACATGTAAAATTATTTAACATATAGTTTTACTTTCAGTGATCTGTTAGCATATAATTATGATTCTTTGAACATTGTTCACATTTTGGAGGTCATTATGTCATATAAACCTAAGAGAAGAGTGGTGAATTAGGAACATGAGTATTAAGTAATAAGAGTGGATCCTATTTAGTCTCATATTGACTTTATAGTTACTAAGTTTGGATCTGATAGACGGACTTACCAAATTCAAAATTTGACAGATGGACTTGTCAAATTCAGTCATATGACCATATACATGTGTACGGTGGAATATTTATTCCTTAATTTTATATACATTAGAAATATAGTATTTCAAATTCCTATTCATCATCATACTTGTCAGAAACTCCATGGAGTAGTGATAGTATTGAGATGTTATAATTATTAAGAACTATAGGGAGTAGCGATACTATTAACTTGTACACATCATTCTTGCTAGGATCCCTAAACACTTTTCGTCAAAATGAGAAAAAAAACACTCTATAGATTAGAGAGATGTGCATATGGCTAAAATATTTTTTGAAACTCTCCTTGGTCATTTATTTAGTCTTGTATAATGACCTTATGTACTCTTGAGAAGTCGATAGATCAATGAGATATGTGTGACCCTTTGAAGAAACATAAGTGGTCAGTCCCATAGTATATAAGCTTGTCTTGACAGTTCTAGACTGCAGGGTGGTCATGAAAGAACCAATAAGAGTAATTAATACTCACAACCATGTTTGCATAATGGAAGATGTCATAAAACAGGGTCTTGTGGGAACAATACTCTAGGAATTGTACAACTTGAATGAACCACAATGAGTTCTACAGATAATTTCTATTTATTTTCTTAATTTGATACTATATACCATATTATTGCTTTATTAAATAATGTTTTTAATTCAAAACTTATGTTTGAATAAGATTAATCGGGGATCATGACTAGCTTTAAGGGGGAAGAATGTTACAACCTGATTTTTCACTAGGCAAATTTAATAGATTATCCATAGATATCAATAATTGACAAATTTAGATTTAGCTATTTTTATCTAAGATGTGATATATATGTTGTTATGGAACAATAGATTATCCAGTAGAGTGATTTAACTGTTTATATTAAAAAACATTGAGTTTATATAAATGAAATGGGCAAGGGAAGTTTATGATCATGCAACTACCCATGAAAAGCATGAACAACAATTTTACAGTGTGTCATAGCTATTAATTTTAAGTGTTTGATATAACGCTATTATATATAATATTTGGAAAATTAAGTGAAAATAACAGAAAAAACCACTTTCATAATTATGAAATACGACTTAATTAAGAGTGCAACCTTTATAATCCCGTAACATGTATATGTCTAATTAGGAGAACAACAACATATCTAGGATTAATGCTTAAGATATTGAATGATATGGTGAGGAGGACCATTGGTTAAGAAAGTGGCTGTGCAAAACACAGTAAATTGTAGTGTTTTGAATTAAAATAAGTATTCTTGTGTCATGGCATTGCTGGAACTATTACTTCCTAATTAAGAGAATTATTTTATATATATATATATATATGGGGCATCGCTGGAATTGTTAATTCCTAATTAAAATAATTATAATTATGTATATTCATGGCATCGCTTTGTAAAGTATTATGGTTCATTATATTCACTTATCTAATTCGCGCTTCCTTCCATCATGCACAAAGATCATATATGAAGACTCTCATATAATTTAATTTGTCTTAGGGATAACCAAGATATGAATTAGCATTATAAAATGCCCAGACCAGATGTCTATATCTATGTTTTGGGCGTAAACTAATTAGCTTTATGTTTGGGGCTATTTTCTGGTACTTATTTTAGACCTATATATGATCTAATTAGTCACCTATAAAGTTCATATAACTATTTTTGTATATAGCTAGGTGTAAGAATGATAAAGTGGTCTCAGCTATCCCTTGCAAAATGTTAGTAGAAAAGCTCTCATGGGGTTAGAACTTATATTATAGTTCATTAAGAAAAATAATTACAGAAGAATGATCTCTTATGTAGTGTTATTAGAAAGGGTCATTATGCTCTAATTATAATTTATTTTGGAGATAATAAATATAAGCGCTCAACAAGGATATTTTAATATATGTGTGGTGAAGACACAATATCTAAGGAGACATTTTTTTCGTATCGAATCTATTTTGACATTTTTATCGATTTAATTGATCTAAGAAATTAAGAAATCAAGATATGATATCTATTTAAGAAGTAATGTATAATATGACTTTAAGTATGAAATCGATTTATACCAATTTTTTTTTATTGTTTTAATTTGTATGGACAAACATATTAATGAATAACATCAAAGAGCTTACGTGGTTTATATAATAAAAAGTTTTTACAGAAGGATTATACAGCAAGTATAGAAGCTTCATGGTGTGTATACCTCTGATACTATGTTTATATTTAAAACTTAAACAGTGAGCAACTAAATTGATGAGAGGGATCCTATTAAATCATTTCGAATTAATTAAACTCTGATGACTAATTTCTTATAATTAAAATATTCATCAAAGTCAACATTATTTATACTAAAATTATGAAAATTAATACATTATATAATATTGTTTTGAATATATATATATAAAATAAAAGATTTCATTTTTTAATAAAATAAGAATGTATATAAATTATATTGGATAAGTATTTGATCAAACTCTAATCAGGATTACATACCCTTATATATTTGTTCACCAATATAAACTTAATAATATGAAATATAGCAAGAATCAATTCACTCCCAATCAAATTTTAAAATTAATATTAAAAAAATATATATATATATATTATTTGTGAACCCATTCTATCACCCCCCATAATACAATAATGTTATAAAGTATATGTCACGAAAGGAATATAACAAAATTTATATTGACACGTACCGTAATTTCACTTATTGCTTAGTCAAGCGTCCATCTAAAGAAACATCATGCATGGTGCGAATTGAAACTACATAGAGAAATATCCTGCTGCTATTAATTGTTGACGGAAAGTACGATCCGACTAAATACCTCCCGTCAAGGACTAATAATAATGTTGTAACATATCTACCTTGAACAAAACCTATTTGGTGAGGACTAATGACGAAGGGGATATAACGGAAATTTATTGACACGTACTTTACTTTTATATTATCCGTAATTTCATTTATTCCTTTTTAAATATAGCTTAGTCAAGCGTCCACCTAGGGAAAGATCATGTATGGAGATAAGGAACATCATGTATCGCGATGAGAAATATTCGCCATATTATTTGTTTAGGATTACCATGGGTAAACTTTTCCTCAACATTGACAGGCCACCTACGCCAACATTCCTTAAAGGCAAAATCTGATCGTATACACGTGGAGAGCATTTAATAGCCATCATTTCAACCCAACATCACCGAACGACTTCAACGTGACGTCTCCCACGTGGCCTTCAAATACCCACAAATAATACATTTATTCCCAAAAAAAAAAAAAACAAACAAACAAGCTCTTAACGTTGAAATCTTTAAATTTTTACTTCTAATGGATGCCACTGAACGTGTCATAAAGCCTCTTAATTGAGTTCTTTTACCTCGGACTTAATTGATGATTTTATTTAATATTCTGAGGTGATATCAGTATAGTTAATGTTACGATGTCACTGAAAATTTTAAAATATTTTACTATTTATATATTAAATTTTATATTAATTTTTGTGATAGAAAAAGTAATAATTATTTTAAATTATTTCATTGATTAGATTAGATAACTAATTGAAAAATAAATCTTATAGTCCCCTCAAACAATAAATTGGGATTAGAAAAATTTATATTGACATAGATGTTTGTGGAGTGACTTAAATGGGAAGCCTATTGACATACAGATCTGTGATGTGTCTTAAAATTGAAGCATTTGAAGATGGGGCGTGTGTTAGATGTGTTGTGTTTTTCGGTTTCATACCTTCCTGCCTGCACCAGAAACATACCCTTAATGCTCACCCAGCTTTCAGTTTTAGCTCAGAGAATCTACTCCTATCTGTGGAGGAGTGCTTCAGATATACTCGAGAGTTACATGATTGGAGCTTATACACAACACTATGACTGGTCTCCAAATAATGAAATCACCCCGTGGAGCGATCTTACAGCAGCCTGCTATCTATCTCGGTATTAGTATGTGTGGAGTGACTTAGAAGTGAAACGTTTGAAGATGTGGCGTGTGTTAATTTTTTTGTGTTTTCCATTTTCATACCTTCCTACCTGCACCAGAAATATACCCTGAATGCTCACCCACTTTTCTGTTTTAGCGTGGAGATTCTACTCCTATATGTGGAGGAATGCTTCAGATATAGGACCGACTTATAAGATGGGAGCTTATGTACAACACCATATCTGGTCTGCAAATCTTGAAAGCAGTAGTAGCATCCCTTGGAACAATCTTACAGCAGCCTGCTATCTCAATTAACTCTGCTCTGCCACTTGTTGCGTCTTCCACAAAATACTGGTGAGAGTATCCCAAGATTCTTAGATGTTCTTAGGCAATTGAATATGCACAGATTATATTACAGTGATGAGTGGATTGTTTCCAAGTTTATAGTGTAATAGTGTAAAATTACAGGCAAGATGTTTTATCTTTGTTGTAGCATGGATGGGGAAAGAATAGTGTATGATTGATTTAATGGACAATGATATAGAAATGTAATAAGGACTTTTCAAGGATTTTGACAGAGGGTGGTTTTAATAAGATTAGAATCAATCGATGTTCATCCAGGGGCAAAACCCCAACGGTTTAGGGGGCATCATTAATATTTGATATACTGCACAGGTTTACCTTCCCATATTTTTTAAACTGAAACTTTGGTTTTTTAAATTACGCACTTTCTCTCTTCCAAGGTGTGGCCAGTGCTCCTAATTTTTTATTTTTAAATTTTTTTTTTAAGGTTATAATGGGAAGGGGTTACATCCTGTCATTATTTCCGTTTAAGTTTGGAGTTCGATTCTAATAACTAACAAGTCATTTTTATGCTTCTTTTTATGTAACTCTTGTTACATGTAATTTTTGATTGAAAATCACATCCACTATAACTTATTTCCATTTTAATCAAAACCAATCAAAATAAACGAGAAAAGTTTCTAACCGCTAAAACTCACTTTACATCTCCATTTTTTTCTCCATATAATTAAATGTTTGATTTTAGTGAGGTACGTTTCCCTTTTTATCTTAACATAGTCTAAGGTTAGAATTCCTGTCAAATACCACTATTTATACTTCTCGTGGTTGGTACAATTTAGTTTCCCATTTAATAATGACTTTTTTAAGAGATGGTGAAGACAATTTGATTCTTTAATTTTAAGTTGTGGTGCAGACACATTTTAAATGTTAATTGTAAATTCCACAAGTTCTATTAACTTACAATGTTCAGATCCATGCGTATATATGATATCATTTGAGCATTTATAATTTAAAATTTAAGTAACTGTTGAGGATTTCTTCTTCTCTGTTTACATTCAGCATCATTTAATGGTGGTTGACAAAGTTTCCTCAATGACAGAATGTGAAAGTTGTAAAACAAAAATATAGTTATTTAACAGCAATATTAAAGATTCGATGGAAATCAGTATAATGTATTAAAATTTAAATAAAAACAATGGTCCGTAAAGAGAAAGGATGGAAAGAAGAAAGGAAAGAAAAGAAAGATTTTTTTAAGGTTTAACATGTTAAGTATTTTTTTTAATGGTATGGTAGGTAGTTTTTTAAGGTTTATTATGTAAAGCATCTTTTTAATGGTATGGTAGGTAGTTTAGGTCTATGAGATTATCTCGTAATCTTATTATGTAAGAGATATAGGAAGTATTTAATTGTGAATACTTTGAATTTGTAATTTTTTTTTCAAGAACATTAGTCTCCTCTATTAAATTATGTTTTAAAAAATTATTAAAAATTACACTTAAATATTATTGTGATTGCTCAATTAATTTATTTCAAAATTTAAATAATTTTATTTTTTCATTTATTTTTATTTGTAACATAAAATCATTTTTCTCCATTTGTTTATTTATTTCCTTACAAAAAATAATAGATAAGGATGAATTTCCTTTAAAACTTTTAATTTGTTACTTAAAAGATAAGTACATTAAATTATCTATATATTTTTAAAATTATTTAAAAAAATTCAAAATATGTGGTTAGAAAGGATTAGTAAAGAGAAAAAAAAATGTTATGAAAATGTACTTTTGTATATTTATTAAGAAAATTTACATTTGTTGTAAACGATTTAGAAGAGGCATTACACCGATTCTTACATCTTTTGCGCTTCTCAGATTTACATATATATTATCCTTCATTCTTGCATAGCAGTCAGATAAAATGAAGGGTTAATATAAAAATCAGATAGTGAGCACATTCATGATATGATAATGAAGGTCAACACTTTACAATCCATGTTGCCAATATCTATTGCTGCATTATTGGAAGTCATTACTTGTGATTTATGTATGGTTAGATCCCATGCCATCTTGATAAGCATTTGATGGTCATTACCCATGTAATAGGATGAATTTGATGGTGTGTTGGATTTAAAATATCCCACATGGACCAGAGTATATTTTGAAGGCAACAACCACATACATGGATAAGGAAGGTGGATTTGAATTTGTGTGGTAGATAGTGTAAAATATTTATCTAATGGATTCATGAACTAAACCTATTTTTACCCATAGATTGGATGTCAACATAAAATTTTATCCCTTACTTAGAACCATAGTTTGCTCAAGTTGAGTGCTATGGTTTGGTGTCACTTAGTGTCTACTATGTTCTGCTTACATATTGCTATTGGAATGTTTAATGATTTTAAAATTCACTTATTATGTATTTTTGTCAATTTGTTAGTTGCATAAAAATGTGTTGACACTTTCAAATCTTTCTATTCTTCTTGATTTATGAAGGATGATGTTGTTGACATGATCATATTTTGATGTTATTTTTGTTGGGTCTATATTTCGAATGTTGGTTAAATTTTTTTTTGGAAATAGTTGATTTTTTGTGCTTCCCTATTGATGTAAATTTGTGTGTAATGTTACTATTTTTTCCAATACTTGCCAAATGGTGTGGCCAAATGACTTTCTTGAATAGTAGTTGATTTATTGTGCCTCCTTGCTGGCATAAATTTATGTGAAATGTTATGACTATGTCAAATGTTCATCGAAGTGTGTGAAGAAATGATTTTACCACATAATAGTATGTCATTTATGAGGGAAAGTTATCATAGGTCCCCAATAAGTATAATTAATCAACCACAAATTATTTGCTTTTATGTTGAGGGAAAGCCTCGTGAAATTAGGCATTTATATTATGTAGATTATTTAGGCCTATGAATCTCATTTCATAATAAGCAAATATTTAATGTTTCTCATTTTATATTAAAAAATTGTCAACGCTTGTCCCTCAGGTGTATTCAATTCTTAGATAAGAATATGGAAATCTGAATATATTATTGATGCATTTATGTTAAATGTTGGGACACCAGTTGGAGTGAGGAGTATTAAGGGAAAACTACTTCATCATATAAGTCCATCAAGGTCACATTTGATGCTAATAATCAAGTGTGAATTCCCTCTACATGTTATTCCTTGAATAATCATGTGAGTGGTGGACCTTGTGTCATTTATTAGGCATGGTGTAGAATAATTTTGAATTTTTTTGTTGATTATTAATAACTTATTTGGCAGTTCATCACTTGAGAACACATAATCTATAATTTGGGTGATTATACATTGATAATCTATACATTATTCCATTTTTTAGTGTAGTTTTATTAATACCTCTGAATGGTTTCAATTATGGTTGTGATCAAAGTCATGAAGGCCAAGTAGGTTGACATCATCTATTACAGTTTTTCCTAATGGGTGCATGTGAGACAAGAGTTCCCATTCATGCATTTTTATTTCAATGTGTACATCTTCTTATATCTCAGTATCACCACTACTTTCTTTGAAAATGTTGTTTCATTTTGAAGTTGTTCACTCAATACGCCATGGAGTGTATACATATATGATTTGTTCCCTACGTATAATAATATCTTGCCTAGATAAACCAGTGTCCACTACAAATGTTACAGAATGGTTTGTAAAGTAAGAGCTTCATCCAAATGAAAGATCCATATGATGGCGAGTCATAATTAGAAATAAAAGATAAATGAATAAATAGACAAATAATTATTTGAATTGTCCTATTTATCCACTTAATAATTTTACTTTTATTGTTAAAAGAGCATGTTTATTGATTTAACTCCATCGGATATGGATCCTTTACATAACTAAATAATCTCTCATGAAATTATCATCCTCCCTTGATAATACAAAATGTCCAATCAAATATGTCACTACCTTGTAAGTTATAGACCCCTTTGAAATGGGTGTTGGTTATGTGAATCTAATAGTTGTCTTAAACTTGGGTCTAGTGTATGATATGGGCCTTTTAGTGTATGATATCCCATCAAACACCTTGTCATTTCCTCTCACCATCATTATCTAAATGTTCTATATGGCCCTACCCTTTTAATATGGGTCTGAGTATGGCATTTCTGTATGTTTTTTAGATAGATGTAATTGCTTTAGGTGTCAAAAAAGTGGCATCATGGATGAATGTAATATACAAGATAGAATTTGGAACATCGATGTCTTATCCTAGCATCAAAACTATTATATCATTGATTTGAGTTTTACATGAGACATGGAGCCTTTTCATAATCAAATCAATGCTCTTGAAATCCTCTTTTACCATTGAAAATAGAAAATGTACAATTTTATAGGTTGCCAACTTGAAAGATGTAGACCCCTTTGTAATTGGTTTATGATATATGCCCTACGATATATGATAACACATGAAACACTATGCCACTAATATTCACCAACACCACCCATCTTACCTTGAAATATTTTACCACTAGCATTCTTTTTATTTCTTAGTCCTTCCCTAGTACTTATTTATTTCTCAAGCTCTTCTAGAAACAAAACATCTCCTCCAATCATATCTTATTTCCCTGTCATATGAAGGAACACACAATATCATTATGTAACATCACATGCACCAAAAATATATGATTATTGGTGATTACCATGGTTTGAAAAAAGGTGCACAAAGGCAATAGTCATGGGTTTGAAGTGAGGTATCACTATCGATTTACACTCTTATGCTTTATAAATCCACACTTTAACAAAATATAAAATTACATCTTGAATGCTAAATATTATATTAATAATATAATATACTATTAATGTATAATATTATTTTATTTATTATTTTTAATATAACTATTTTTGAAAATAAGTCATTCACATTTTGGAATAACCCTAATGTATTTCACAATTGTTAAGGTTATGAAAAGGATTGTTTCGAGAAAAATATGGGGTCCCTAGTATATGGTGTGACCTAAAATACCTTGTTATCATCATTCACTGTCATCACCGAATGCATGTTGAAATATTTAACAATTTTTATATTATTTATTGCCTTGCCTTTTCTTCTAGGGGTCTAACTTTGGTGTTTTTGTATGTTGCTAAGTTTATTTTAATTGCTCCAAATGTTAATATTTTCACAACACATATGAATATAAGCCACAATATATACTCTAGTACCTCAATGTCTTATCCTCATATAAATAACATTGTAATGTAGATTCGATCCATACATCATATCTAGAGCCCTATCGTAATCAAATTAGCAATGATGATGTCTTACCCACTAATTATAACATATTCATAATTATTTGGAAGGTGTTGTATTTGTTTAAGTTATATTATTCATTTTTTTGGGCTAGCTAATTATAACATACTCGTAATTCTTTGGATCGATCTAGATTACTATTTGTTATTTGTAGCATGTTGCCTTCATTGTAAAGGTCCATATCTATAAAGAAACAACAATTATGTAACATTTTAGGCTTTTATCAGTATGTACTCTTTCTATGTAAATCAATTTTTCTTCCTTCTTTTGTCACATTCCTTCTAGCAGTTTATTTCATTGTTATCAGTTAATTTATGAAGATCCATTTTGTTTGAAGAGGAATCATTTAAATAATCCTAAATACTAAATTTAAATTTTAAAATCTATTTTTTTAATAAATTTTCACATATCTTTATGGAATAATTATTCCCAACTTGATTCTTTTTAGCATTGAACCAAACACCATTTATAATCATTGACTAACTTCCACCATGTCAGATATTAAAAGGCATATTGAATATAGAAGATATAAATAAAAGTGTAAGTAAATGAATAATATCCTATAATTATGCCTACCTTCTATTGAAATAATCCCACTATTATTACTTTCACCAGATCTAATATGGAGCCTCTCCATAAATGATGAGGTATAAGTAAAACATAGAATTTAATTTATAATCATTAAAACCTACACACCACAGATTGCATCTCAATCAACTTCCTTTGCCTTTCACTTATCTCCATTTCTTCCTATAATTGCTTCCCATTTTGAATAATCTTGGACACCATTAAAGCATCATTAAAGGTATTTTATTCATGTTTTTCTTCTTACATTGAACACTAATAATATATAGAATGCTCTCTACCATAGTTTTATTTCTACAAATGCCATTTTTACTACATAGGGTTTGATCTAGTTTGATCTCCCCAACAATACCCATTTTAGAAATATCATTTGATTTAATCAGATAAAATTTTACCTTACAACAATCACTTCATTTTTATGGTGAAATTTCAGTTTAATATAAACTTTATGATGTTAATGTCTTATCCCAACATCAATGGTATTTAATCATTGATTTGAGTTGCACATGAGATGTGGATCCTTGTTTCAATCAAATCAACTCTCATGACATCCTCATCCACCATTGATAATGGAAAATGTCCAATTAAATAAGTTTCCACCTTGCATGTTGTGGACACCTTTTAAATTAGTGTATGATATGGGCCCTAAGCTAGTTGATATCACATGAAATATTCTTTCATTAATACTTACTAGTAGCACCCATCTCACCTTGAAATATTTCACCCCTAGCATGGTTTTTATTTCTTATCCCTTCCCCACCACTTCATCATTGTTCAAGCTCTTTAGGAAACAAAACATCTCCTCCCCTCATATCTAATTATGATGTCATATGAAGGAATATACAAACTCATTGTGTATAATCACATGCACCAAAAATATATGATTATTATTTATTACTATTGTGTTTATAGAAGGTGAGACATGGGCATTGGTCATGGGTTTCAAGTGATGTATGACTAATTATTTACACTCTTATACTTTACAAAACCAAACTTTACCAAAACATAAAAATACATCTTGTATGATAAATATTACATTAATATTATAAATTATTATTAACGTATCATATTGTTTTATTTATTATTGTTTAATATAGATATTCTAAAAAATTCATTTGTAAGAGAAATAACATAATGAACAACCAAACCACTAATGTAACAATGATCTGGGGGTGTTGTCATTCACATTTTGGAACAACCCTAATGTTTTGTGCAAGTGTTAAGGCTATGACAAGAATTTTTTCATGTAAAATATGCTCCCTCAGCATATGGTATCACCTTAAATACAATATTATCATATTCATTATCACCACCTAGTGTATGTTGAAATATTTCACCACTTGCATGTTCTTTATTACATTTCCCTTTCTTCCAAGGGTCCAAGTTTAGTGTTTTTATATGTTGTTGAGAATGGGTTAATTTCTATAGATGTTAATATATTTAAAACATGGATTAACATAAGCTACAAGAAAGACTCTAATACCTCAATATCTTGTCCCCACATAAATAATATTAAAATTCATATTCGAGACACTCATCAAATGTGGAACCTTGTTGTAATCAAATTATCACTCATGACATCCTCGTACACCCTTAAAAATAGAAAATAACCAATCAAATATGTTTCCACCTTACAAACCTAATACCCCTTTCTAATGAATGCAAGTCATGTAAATCTAACAATTGCCCTAAATCCAAGTCTAGTGTATGATATGTGATATGTGGTACATGATATCACATGAAATATGTTATCATTTCATTTCACGATCACCACCTAACTCATATTGAAATACTTCACCACTCGCATATTTTATATTGCCTATCACTTCCATGCCATTTCACCATTGCTCAAGATCATTGTGACATCATATAAAGGAAAACAGCCTTTTAGTTTATACATCTTGCATGGTATATATTATATTAATACTATAATATAATATTATATTAAAATATTTTTATATTTATTATTTTTAAATATAGTTATTTTAGAAAATAAATTTGCAAGAGATTTAACACAAGCACTTAAAATACCCTATCATTGCCCCTCACCATCAAAACCCAAGTCACTTTGATTTATTTCACCCATCTCATACTTTATATGGTCTTTCCCTTCCCCACCATTTAACTATTGCTTAAGCTTACTAAGAAATGAAACATCTCCCCCTGATGCATAACATTATAATATGAAGGAATACACAATCTCATTTTCTACCATTACCTCCACCATAAAATTTATCTTAATTTTTGTTCGCTTTGTGCATGAAAGGTGATATGAATAAATGGGCATGAGATATGAATATCGATTTACACTCTTATACTTTACAAAAATTGAGTTTACCAAAAAAGAAAAAAATGTATCCCTTTTGGGAAAATGAAATGTCTTCTCCTTGTACAACTCATTAACACACCATATGAATGAACACACATCTGCATTTTTACTATCACCTCTACTAAATAATTCATTTTTTTTTTAATGCTTCATGAAAAATATATAAGAAAAGAATAGTGGTCACGATTTTTAAATTCAATACGAATGTCAATTTACACTTTCAATTTACAAAACCACACTTGAACAAAAAATTAAATCGTATTCATTCTCACATAACTTATACCTTTAGAAAAACTACTAAAGAGAGATTTGTGTCTCCACAAGATCTATGCCCTAAAATATTTATAAAATATGAAAATATTATTAAAATGAATATTTAATTATTATTTCTTAGCACTCCATGTACAAAAGGTAAGATGTGGTTAGCGATCATAGTTTTGTATGCGGATAGATATTATTAATAAATTATAATATTATATAGTATTATAATACATATAACTACATATTATTATATATAATATGATAATAGGTTAAATTATTAGCAATACTATATTTTATAACTAAATATATAATAATAATAACAAATACAAAAATGATATTGGATTAATATTCCTAAAGACTAGGATTATTTAAGAACATTATTCATTAAGTACATAAAGTGGCAAGTATATTTGACACCAACACTCCACCTTAGCCTCAATTTGACACAGTTAAGTTTGTTATTTACTGAGTAGTCACTAAAATGGAAATAATAAAATTTTAAATGTTGATATGTATGTAAATGTGTCAAAACAAAAGGCACATGGTATCCCAAAGGTTATGACATATAACTATTTTCCCATTTTTTTACTCACCTTGCAACAGATGTTTTAGATCATGTTTTCAAAAAAAATTATATTTTTTAGTATATGTGATTTTGTGGATACTTGATGTGTCAAAAAGATATTTCATGTGATTTAAAGGCACAAGAGTGTTGTAACAACCATCACTGCAAATAGAAAGGCATCCACTCTAAAGAGTGTCACCATTTTTTTGAAACATTCGAAACAAGCCCAATGCTTGACTCCAAAGATCTAATGATTAGACTCAATCTAAAATGTTATTCCCCATACTATTTTTTGGATGATTTACTAGATATATCAAATGATGTTTTTTTGATATATATGGTATTATATTTTTCCTGCTACTTCCTTTCTGCCCAAAGTACAAGGTGTGGATAAGTGTGGTGTATTTTGCTCTTTGAGGAAAGTGATTCCAAGTTTTTTATCTTTATTATTAGGTATAATGGAATTATTTCATGTTTGAATATACCTTCTATGGTTTATTTAATGGTATAAATATTCATATGTATAATTTATTTGTTTTTCATGTATAACAAACTCTAGTACCATTCCTACATAATTTTGTAATTAGTAGAGTTAAACCCCACTCTGAGCCCGACGTATGAATTATAAATATATGAAGCTATATATGTTGGATGTTTCTTGTTTCATATTAGAATACCTTTATGGGGCTTGATCATCTTTCACTCGATATTTTCTTACTTTCTCTTGTAATACAATGATGGGATTTAATGATATTTGGATGTGGTTTCCACTAGATGTTTTCTTAGGATAACACGCTTGCATTTAAATTCCTTTGGATTAAAATTCATAAGCCATTAGTTGATCCTAATATTATTTTTGATGTTTTATTTAGGATCATCATTTTAGACATTGTGGAAATTTAAGCACTAGTACGATTTGAATGGTGAAAGTTTAATGTGGTGGGTTCATGCCTTTATGTTTGATCAACAATGTGTAATTGTGAGTTGTAAGTAGTATACAGTCTTTAGAGTCTTCAGTCTTGAGAGTATATATACATTTTTTGTGACTATTTTTGAAGGATAGTCATATTTTTTTTCCTAATCTATAGATTGATACCATTGGGAATGAGAGGAATGATTGTGACTATATACTATTTATATGGCCTTAGTAATCTGTTACAAATTTTACAAGTCAAATTTTCTTTTATTATCTTTCATGTATCAAACTCAATATTATTCATATGCATGTATTGTACATTACTGGGGTTAGAACACTATGTTTCTTTCTTTATAGGTTTTTTTTGATATATGACATATATAAATATCAACTTTGTTTATTTTTTTTCTAATGATTTTACATTGTTATTCCAATTTGAATGGTTTTCCTACTCTCTAAATAGGGGCTTTTTTAGTGGTGAATATTTGTTAATTCATGAATATTCTATTTTTAGGATTTTGGTTTTGGTGATTTTTTAGGGTTGGCAAATGGGACCGAATATTCAAAATTTTAGGGATATATATATATATTTTTTTGGGGGGGGTAGAATCACTAACCCTTTACAATGATATATAATATTACACTTAAATTTTTTAGATATATAGTATATCCCTTGAGGGCTTGACCTATACCAACCAAGGGAACAAGAAAAACTACAGAGGAACACAAAATCAAACAACAACAGATGAAGAAAATGAATGTTAGTATTTAACAAAAAATCAAACCATTAAATAAAATGATAGATTTGAACACTAGAGAGTAATGATATAGATGAATAAAAAAATTAACAACATAACTGATCAAAACAATCAAATGACCCAATTGAATGACCTAGCTGAATGACCTAGATGAATGACTCAGTCGAATGACAAAATTGAATGACAGTGTCGAATGGTAGTGTCAAATAGTAGAGATGAATGGAAAATTTGAAAGCCAGTGATGAATAGTAAGTTTGATGACATAGCTAAATGGTAAAACCAAATGATAGTTTTGGGAGGGGAAATTAGTGAACTAGAAGTAAAACCCTTCTATCAGATGATACAACTGAATGAGAGTATTGAATGATAGAGGTGAAAAGCACAATCCATCATGACATCTGGTCAAAATGGTAAAAAGATAGGCTAATCATCAATAAAATTATCCATATTATCTTATTTTAAACACCCAACCAAAAAGTCCACACAATCATAATGCACTCAAAATCTAGGTATTTTTCATTTTTTAATTTGTCATAAATTTGACTTCAACTATTCAAGATTATTAAAAAAAATTTACATGCAAAAATCCCCACTATTATCTCACAAGATAGAATCAACCAGAATAACATATCACCCTGAAAATATTTTTTTGATGATGGCATGCCACCACTCAAAGACACTCCTCTAGTTTTTGATAAAAATGATAATGACACTGAAGTGGCAAAAGAGAATGGACCATCTCACCAAACATAAAGTTTAATTGAAACCTCCACTCAGAAATATTATCAAAGGAATAGAAGTAGATGAACAATTGGAAGGTCCTTTAAGGTGGACTGGGTGACAAAATTTCCCTTTATAGAACCTATAGAGCCTAAAAATGCTGTAAAAAATGTAGATATACAATATGTAGTTGAAAACTAGGAAAAGAACACATAATGCAATTAAAATTGGACATGATTGAGAAACATTGTGGAAAACTATATGAGACAGTGAAACCCCTAGATGGAGTGATAACAAGAACACATAGGTGGAAAACTAAAGAAGAATGCATGAATATAAGATATGCATATGAGCATGAAAATGATAAGAAATGTAAAAAACATCTTGTGCAGAAATGGGGAATAATTGAAACAAATTTTAGAGAAGTCAAGTAGTCCCATATGAAGGTGAAATAAATACAATTCTCTACTATATACCATATTATAAAAAAAGGTAGACCTATGTTTGAGGTTTTAGATTATAAGATTTTGTTTCACCATAATGGAGTTTTAGATATTCCATAATCACATTGGTTAGATAGCAGTGCCTGGGAAATAAAAAAATGTCTAGAAATGTTTGAGATTGAATATTTAAAATAAAGTGTTCAAAATCATTGTTTATCTCATTATCCATTGATGAGGTCACAACAATTGATAATACAACTTGGGTTTACATTCATGTGTATAGTTTTAAGAACTATTGAAAGCAGTCTCATCTACTAGTAATTCATAAAATGGTAGAAATTTGCAATGCAAAAAATCTTCACAATTTGGTTGTATCAAATTTGAAAGATAACATTGGAATGGATGATTATGCAATAACTATGAAGCTAGTGCGTGTCAAGGCTGATGATACATTAGTTATACAAAGGCATAAAAATGGTTTGTGTATATAGTTGCAAAAAATAATTACCCCATATATGATTCTAATTCACTACATGGTTCATAGCATGAATCTTGCCTATAAAATGA
>JARHVA010000630.1:177500-380000 GCA_037957365.1 Torreya grandis
GTATTATGAGTGATAGCCACAAGGGTGTTTTGAGCTAGTACATTATGTAAAGGTTTAGTCTAAATAATAATAATAAAAATATATAAAAACAAAAAAAACCAAAAAATGTTTTGTAAAATACCTTCCACATAGGGTTGAGAAGGGACAATAGATGTTACTATTTATTGTAGTGGTGTTCTTTCCACATTCTGAATTACTCTCAAGTCAACTACTAGAATAAAACAAATAACTAAAATAATACATTTGAGTTTGGAAAATTAAAATCTCATTTGAATTTTTTAAATAGCAAACCTGCATGTGGAGAGGACACTGAAGAAACTCGTGGACATTTTGCAAGTCGATAGGATTACATGTATGATTATGTAGACTCTAAATCTATAGATTCTTTAGTAGTAGTTTCACATTATCCTTTTGAGGTAGATTATTTTTATGAAGCACACATTCTTTCTTGTTAGTTGTAACAAATAAAGATCAAATAATTATTAATATTTTCCTAGGTAACCTTTTACCAAAAAAATAAATATTAAACTCTAGAATCTAGAACAACAAATTAACAAATTGACTAAAATCCTACTCATACATAGACAAAGAGTTTGTCACCATTTTTAGATCTAGAACAGTTGGATCTTGTGTTTTTTGGAGGTCAAAGATGGCCTCGTAGTACAATTTTAGAATAAATTGGAATAACAAATAGTGAAACTAGGATTGCTAGCAACATAATTTAATTCAAGCCTTATTCTAGAGGAAATAAAAGAGAACTAATCAAATTTATATTTGAAAATAGAACAAACAATGTAAAATAATGCCTAATATGGAATACTTATGTTTCTTCTTTGAACTACTATTATGGCTTGGAAAAATTGAACCATTGATTTTTGAAAAGGGTAACTAATGTCTTTGAATCAGAATCTTGTCTTCTAAATATCTAAAATAAAAGACAAAAAAAGGATTTTACTCTTTAGATCAAAAATTTGAAAATTGAATTTTGAACAGACAAATAAATTTATAAGTGTGTACCAATTTTTTCGATGTGTAGATCAAAATTTTTGGCCAATTTTTTTTATCTTCATCTGATAGTAGTGATTTTAAATAACATGGGTTACATTGTGAAATGGAAGAACTGTGAGATTGTGAATATGTTGTGGTGATGTACCAAATGAAATCATTTTGAAATTCACTTTCAAGGTGAAGATCTTCTCATTTGGATCATATGAATACATGAGCATTTTCAAAATCTTGAGGTCAAGGTAATATTGTAGCATATAGAATAGGCCACTAAAGATTTATTCTTAAACCCAATCACTGTATGCATTTGATTGTTGTATGAGATTCAAAATGTCTTGGAATAGTAGGTTTTTGAAAATAAATTTTATTTCCATGGATGTAAAACAATTTTTTTCTCTAGAGTGATGAGAAACTAGTTCTAAAAAATGTTAAAAATGAGGGTAGAGGTGAGTATTTATAGAGTATGGGAGGTGACTGGGCAACCACATAGTAGACCAGATGCACAAGTCACCCATCAATGTATTGATCGATTGAACCATCTGGCCCCACTACCTGATGGAACCTTTTAGAAAAGTTGAATGGCTCTACCATTTAACCCATCTATTCAACCTAATCATTCAGCTCAACTACTTAGCTCAACAATTTAGCTGAACTGTCTAACTCAAACTTTTAACTCAACTATTTTATCTAGCCGTTCGGTCCAACCATTTAGCCCAACCATTTAGTCTATCCATTTGGCTCGACCATTCAGTTTAGTTATATCTCACAATCATTTACTCATTACATTCATCTCAAGTATCTAGTTTAGTCTTCTAGTTTGGATATTCAATTTAACTATTTAGTTTAACCATTTGGTTTAACCATTCACCATCACTCTCAGAGGATTGGTGATGCCCATGACTAAAATTTTCCTAGATTCACTAGATATTTCTAATAGGGAATCTTAAAATGAACCTTGAGACAAAGTGAAAGAATCTAATGTTGTCCAAAAGCTGTTAATATCACTAACTCCTAAGTTTGAATCTAAGGTGTCTACAGTAGAATAGATGCAAGATTTGAACAAGCTATAAATGGATGGGCTTTATGGCATCTTGGCTGCCTATGAGATGAGAATAAATGAAGACCTCCATAGAAAGAAGAAACTTTCAAAGATGAAAAGAAATCAAAAGAGAAGAAGACTAAGATGAGGTATGTTCAAATATTGATTATGATGAACTCATAGCCATGTTTACTAGGAAGTTGAGGTTTGGCTTAAGTAAATATAATGGTAAGTTGCCCTTAAAATGTTTTAGCTATAGTAAGATTGGTCACTTTTCCTCCAAGTGTATTATTAAGGATAGTCTTGATGTTTGGAATTGGTTTCAAATCTTTTTAAAGGTGGTTTATTGTGAAATAATGTGAGTTTCCTATGTGCATAGTGATATTGGGTTGAAAGTTTTTAGTGTTCTTATGAGGGTATCAAGTATAAGAACAAAGTGGGAACTTTATCTATGTTTACATTATTCATTTTAGTGTTTTTAATATCTGAAGATGTATTTAAATGTATAAAGGTATGATCATTTATCCTAGTTTGTATTTGTATGATTGTTGAGCATATATGCATTAAGGTAATAAGACACAATGGAGGAGTCATTGGAATCATGAGTGCACATGTTGTGAAGACAAGGGATTATTATTTAGTGGATGTCAAGGTGAGGTATCCAAGTGAGTATTATGATTGTGATCAATTGGTTTCTATCATGTCAAGGACAAGGTGAGTAGTAGTGTGTTTTGAGTTTATCTAAAAATGGTATGCATGGAGCATGTGTCTAATATGATTCTTAGTTTATTTGTTCCTATATGTTGAGTTTCTAGTTGATGAAGATGATTATCATTATTATAAATATGCTTTATCAAAGGGGGAGTTCCTTCTTTAGTTGTTACTAGAGATCAAACAAGGAGAGTGATGTTCATATGTTTGAGATATGTATAAGCGTAAGGGGAGCATGATTGAGTACTTCTATGAGTTGAGCTCCTATTTGGTTGATTAGAGGAAGATTGATCTTGTTTGGGAGAAAGCACGTTTTGAGTCCAAGGATCATATTGTAGTATTATCAGAGATGAACCATTTTCATCAATTTCAAAGGGGGAGAAAGTCTAGATTGGGAGAAAGACCATTTTGAGGGAGATACAACTTGAGAAGATAATAATGATATGCTTTTTTAAGAGTGTTTTCCATTAATGACAAAGGGGGAGATTGTTGAGGTATGTTCCTATTATGTTGAGGCATTAATGTTTTAATTGATGTCAAAGGTAATTGAGTGTGATTGATGTCCCAAACGTGATCTTGTGGAGATGTATGGTAAGTGATCATGATGGATTAAGCATAGTCTAATAGGTTTTCAAGTTTTGCATAAGGTCTTAGCACAATGTTGTGATATGGCAAGCTTATTAGTAGTGTTGTTTTGTATTAATATGAGAGATAATAAGAAATAAATTATTATCTATCTCGAATTAATTGTTATGATAAGGTTATTATTAACCAAGTTCATAAGAAGCAGGTCTTTGTGGACAAGATGTATTGTGAAGCTTAGTCTTGTCTTCATGAAGGCATGATGAATTTAGTAATGGCAAGAGACCTATATGGTTTGAGAATCCTAAGTGAAAGGATCTTGTGATACTATATGTGGATCCTATCTTAGATATTCAGAAATGAGTTGTGATCTATAGAAGGAGTCTCAAAGGTCTTAAAATGGTATGGTACCTAGTAGGTTTATTTGATGGACTAGTTCTTGAGCATTGATATGGATTGTAGAGGCATGATGATGATGATATGGATGCATATAAGATTTGATTTATGAAATTCAGTGTTATAGCATGAGAAAAATATGTTGACTCAATCACATGACTCTCAAAGTGAGACAAATGGGTAAGTTCTTCATTTGTGGTCTTCTCATGTACCTTGTCTTAAGACCCTAAGTGGCATGATGTGGCATCATGATCATGTTTGGAGGCTTATGAGATCATGTGAGCATGGTTTAAGGTCCTTCATACTTTTTCATGTTTTTTGGTTAATTTTGAGGTATTGAGTTTAATAAGAAATCATAAAAAGTAGATTTGATGTCTTTCGAGTGCTAAAATGACATGTTACGGACTCTAGAAGGATTTTTTAATGCTTTTTGTTACATGTGACTATTGCATGGGAAGATGAGATATTAGGGAGATATGGAAAATGGTCCTATAAACTATTTAAAAACATTATGAATTGGTTTCAGAGGCTGATCTTTATGAACAAACGATAAGAATGGAAACCAATCTAAAACCCTCTTTAAACCCTCACAGTGACCCGATATGGAATAACATGATGAAAAATGATTGCAATGTATTGGATAACATATTTTTATGATTGGATCATGTAGTTAACTCTCCAAGGTGCATCTACATAAAATTGGTTTGTTAGGTGAGTAAGTGGATCCCATAGAAAATTACTTATTTCTCAAAAATTTGGTATAATAAGTAGGGTTGACCAAGTCAAAGTTACATAATATATGGAGGTTGAATATTGTGACTTGGTTTACATGGTCATAGTATTTTATAAGCAGGTTATAGACCTTAAATATGCTAAATTGGTCATGTAAGTTGACCTATTTCTAAAAAGGCCTAGTGAGGAAGAGAGTGAGAAAAATAGGCATAAGTGGGAATGGGATTAGGGATATATTGTCATGGATTGGGAAGGGATAAAATTTCATAGGGTTTTTGTTAAATAAATGTAACACTTGTCTCTATTAGATAGAATATTATGAGATGCTTATATATAAGTAGAAAGTTTCTCTCAAACTGACTTGTCTAACATAATGAGATTTATGTATAGTGAAGTAATGATATTGGTCTATAAGACCAATATTTATATTTGATCCTATAATATATATTTTTTAATTTAATATTAGGATGTTTTAGGTTCATCTAAACCCACTATAATTTCATTAAATTTAATCTACAGGGGTTTTATGTCATTGTTTCCATGACTATGTTTTGGAGCATTCAGGGAGTTCTACGTATCGAATATATATATATATATATATATATATATATATATATATATATATATATATATATATATATATATATATATATATATATATATATATATATAGTGAGCACATTGATGTTTTTGGTATATATATGACCTATAAATTATTTATATAAGGTTGAGATTTAGTATAAGAAGTTTAAATATGGAATCCAAAATGGCTTGTCTAGCTATCTTAATATTGACTAAGGAAAGGTCAACAAATTGGTATACAAGACCAATAATTCACACTATAATTTGTGATATATATATATTGGAGTATGTTATTTAAGTCACATATTAAATTTTAATGTGCATAATATGTCTTTTAATTTTCCCTATATTAGTTTAAAACAACATTCATTGGGACTGTGTTTTTTAGAGTTTTTGGCAGTTTTCTATGTGTTAATAAGATTGATGTACCTATGTCATTATGCCTAGTTTGGAAGTGTTTCAAGAATATGATGGTGTTATAATTATATAATTTTTATTATTTATTATTCATGATAAGTTTTATCTCAAGTGTTGGAGGACCAAGTATGCATAACTAGTTCCTAAGGTGTTTTGATAGACTTGAGTAAGATGAGTAAAGAGTTGTTTTTAAACCATTATATCATCAACAAAGGTATAAAAATAATGTGGTGATGTTATATATATTAAATTTTATATTATACATTCATATATATTTTTTTAAAGTTCCTATACTCATGTTTGAGTTCAAATTTCTAATGATTGGGTTTTGAACAAATTTATAGTTTTGAGTAGGCTTTTGTGAAAAAGTGTTTTTGAGTCTTTAGAGCCTAAGTGATGGAGTATAATGAGATTTTTGATGACCTTGAGGTCATGAAGTTTCCATACATATGTGGATTATGAATATAATGTGTTTTGATAGGTTCTTTGAGTGTCATCTTTGAATAAAACATTTTTGGGGTAATTCGGCCTAATAGGTCTTCAAGGCCTAATGGTGTGAGCAAAGGATTTGTGATTTTTTTAGCATGGAGAAGGTTATTTTAGGTTTTAATATTATTGTTTTAAATGTTTTATTTATTTTTTTAAGACCATCTATGCCATATAGGTTCAATTTGTTCCATGGAAATGATAGACCTAATGCATTAGGTCTCTATTAGGTCTAAACAAAGAATGAGGTCTAAATGTGTTTTGCAAACATAAAAATAATCTCAATTTAATTGATTAATATGTGTAAAATGTTATTATTTGTATTTTAGGATTGATATAAATTGCTAAAGTGATTTGGCTGACCAAGATAGTATGTGAGCAAGTGATTTGTATTTAAACAAGACCTAATAGGCCTAATTGTGTGTGTAGTAGAGAAAACATCTAATGAGTGAATAAGAGGTAATATTGTGAAGGATAAATATGAATTAAAGACCATTAAAAAAGGATATAGAGACTATGATGAACATATACTAGAGTTTTTTCATATGGATATCAAGGTCAGTTGACCTAATAAGTCTAGTAAGAGACATATTGAGCGAGGAAGCCTAAGAGGTAGGTTTGAGAGAGATAAAAGAATATGAAGGGAAAAAATAGGTGAGAATCATAAATTGAGTGAAAAAAATGTGTACAAATGTGATCAAAGGTTTCAAGTGACTGAGTTGGTTATGAGTCACCTAGGGGGTTGGTGCCTCACTAAATCTTGATTCATTAATTATAGCACTGTAATCAAAGTAGTGTTTTACTGGGTTTTATCAGCGTCAAGGGTTTACCACATAGCTCTTATGCTCATATGTTGTATGATTATGTGGATGCTTATTTATATATTGGTTAACGTATGTGTTTGAATTAATTCTTCATGAATGATAAGTGAAATTAAATGATTATTTTAAGGCCACTGATTCACTCTTCCCCCTCTTAGTGGATATGCTGCCAAAAAAATGTCGTACATACTTTGAAATGTAATTTTTTTTCTATATTTTTGCTAGTTTTTTTAAATTTAAAGACATACGTTATTTTGTATGTTTTTATTTCTATGTGCAATCTGAGCTAGTTTTTTACTATTATTTCTTTTGTTTGTATGTGAAAGGATTTATTTTAATAAAATAAATTTAATAAGTTTACATTTAATTTTATATTCTTATAATTTATATTTATTTTACTAAATAAGAAATTAGGTCTACTTTGCATCTTCTGAAATTAATTACGGAGCTATAAGAGTTACCATTTATAAGTTAGTTTTTCATAACCCATTTTGATCCATACTTAGTTTTTAGAATTTTAGGATTGGAAAATAACATGAAAAATAAGGTTTCGAATCATGTTACATATGTAATAGATCTATATAATTGAGGATTAGATGCCTAATTTACCTACTTAAGTATTCCATACCTACTTTATGTACTTGAGTATGCACTTCCTTATTGAATAAATGAGCAATATCTTGATCTTTATTATTCTCTATTGGTGTCAAAATAAGTGTTCCACTTATTAAACATGGTATACTTCAAGGTCTTATTGAAACTTGCTTGGAATTAGGTATCTTCCAAACCATAAACTATCTCTTAGTATATCACAAAAGGTCTTCTAAGTATTGCTATTGATAGACTAATGAACTTATCATTCAGTATTATTTTTTGACTTTTTAGTCTATGCATTAAATTAAAATACACTTTCAATGAATTAAAAAAAGTTAATTAGTCCCAAGACAATAATCTAGCTTAAAAAAACCCTTCTTTGACTCATAAAGCACTCAATTATACAACCTCACTTATTTGAACAAAAATATGAGCATTTCACTAATTATTTAAAGACTCAATATTCATAGTGCATGAATAAATTCAACTAAAAACTTAGATGACAACAAATCTACCCTTTATATGCCTATTAGGATAAATTCTATCTCTCAAGGATTTTATGCAAAGAAGCCTAAAAATGCCTTATTTTATGGAGTCATTCACTTTAAAAAACTCAATGAAAATCTCAATACAATGATAAAATACTCATAAATTTCTTTACACAAGCTCAAAATACCATTAGATTACCAAAGTTCCCAAAACATTGACTAAGTTCTAAGAATTGTTATAATACTATGTATATACATGTTTGGTATTGAAAAGGTGTTATTAGTGTGATCTAATCAAAGGATTTTTATAAATATTTTAAAATAAATTTAGAGAATATCTCTAAGGATGATAAACCAATTTCCTTTATTGGTTTCTTTAGAATTGGACTTTAATGGTAACTCTACTCTTTAGGTTTGGATCACCTAATCTACCTATTTGGAAGGATATTGACATGAAATAAATACCAAATGATTTAAATCAATTTAAATAATTATTATATATTTTTTACACAAAAACATTGGACCTTGATAAGAGGTTTATAATCAATCAACAAAGTGAAACACTAGATGTTTCTCTTACCTATGACAATCTACATATAAATAAAAAAATAGTCCTTTATATTTTGAAGTATAGGGTGTGTTTTATCAATATACATATTCTAATACCTTATAAACCTTCTCTAATAACTTCCCTATGATTTTGAGAAGATTCAACCAATTCGCATGCAAGTTATGGTTCATTTTGTACCAAAAACCCTATTATAAGGTTTGATTGTGCACATAAAACCGAATACCTTCAAATTGATTATTCATACAACTTAAAGACTATATTAAATAATTAACACATTAAAACAGAGTCTTGACTATCTCCCTCAATTTTTTTGTGTGATACAAGAGACTACAAGGGAGTATAAATACACAAAAAATAGGCATTAGAAGCTTTCAATGACGTGATCCTTGGTTCAAGTATAAATTCTCTTCAAATGAAGTTATATTTTATTCACACATGCAATAAATTTGTGAATACAAAAAATTAATTAATAACACACATTTTATTCAAAATAAAATGATTCTTTTAATACATATATCCCTCTTATGTCTTGGTATACTATCAACTTTGCTTTCAATCATGATGTTCTTCACTTTTTAAGCTTGTTATGACTTGTAATGATATTCAATAATAATGGACATGATTCTAGCTAATCAACCTAGTACACTCCATTTATACGTAAACCATTAACCTCTATCCCAAACCACAAACCCTAAAAATGAAACATTTAACCCAAAAACATAAACCCCAAACCCTAAGCAATAAACCCTAAACTGTGAACACTAAATCATATACCTAAAACCTAAACATAATAAAACTTGAATTCTTAACCTTGATATAGTATCCATAAATGTAAAAAATAATACTTAAATACTAAAACCTATACTCTAAACATAGAAAATTAGAACTTTAAACCCTAGACGTTATACCTTGAACCCTAAGCCCTAAAACCTAAACTTTAAAAACTTAAACCTAAAGCCTAAACCATAATCATAAAATATCAAGTCCTAAACACTAAAACATAGGGTAGGAGTCTTGTCCATAACTATTTGGTTACATGGGTTCACTAAACTAGCATGAAATTTGATAGTTGCAAATACAAAACAATAATTGTACCTACAATGCTAAAATTTGGAGTTTATTTTCTTCACTTTTCCTCTTGTCAATGGAGATGAGTTAATATTAGAGTTGCTTCTAAATAGTTTATGTGAGAACCTAGACATAAAATGGTGGGCAAGCAACTTTTAGACCTTCACCAAAACTATAGTCATTACTAAAAATCAAATAGAAAAAGTGCTACAGATACGTTGTAGTACCCGACTTTTCTTGAGAATTGTGAACATGACCTACCAGAAGCAATTTAAATTATATAGATGATGGATACGATGTGTAACATAGATGATAGAAACACATTTTTTAATTTTAGATGCTAGCAATCCATTTCATATAACACAGGATATTTGTTGTTTGTATTCAACATTATGATAATATTTTTCTTCACTATCAAAATCAAGCTGTCATCTGCTAGCAAAAATATAATTCACTAATAATAGATAATAAAAAACAAATAAATGTAAATATTGTGACAAATTTTTAATATTAATAGATAATAAATGAGAAAAAAAATAAATATTGTGACAATTTTTTAATATAACATTGAATATTATTTGTGGTTAGCAAATTTCTATACATATGGAAATTTATAATAATATTTAAAAATCAAATTTTAAACAATATTTGTTAAAGATCATATGACTATAATTATTTTTTAAGTATCTAGAAGAAAACAAATTATATAAAGTTTAAAAGTTCAAAGAGATTATTATGCCCTCATAGATGACTAAACAACATCTAGAAAACACCTAAATTCATTAAACAGATGCCAATGTTTCAATTTATTTTTTCTATCTATGAACGCAATCATAATTGGATTCACTAGTCGCCAATGTGTTTTTTTATGTGTGTTTCTTTATTTAATTTCTCATGTTAAGGTACGTTCCTATTTTTAGTGTTTTGGCATAAATGTTTCCATTGATGTCAAGTTCAAGATGGATGCCATTAATGTCAAGGTCAATGTTGATGTCATGCATGGTGAGGTGGTATGTGACAAGGCAGTCTAATGAAAAGAGAGAATTTGAAGGAAACCTATTGTATTTATATTTAGAGATAATTTTAAGGAAACTTGGTAATTCTTCTGAGGTTAATGACATGTCAAGGTTAAGATCAAGATATAAGGTAATCATACTTTTGAGAACTAGTCTTAAGGAACATTATCATATCATGAGCATGTGTATGAAGATGGTGGTATAGTAAGATGAATACACATAGGGATGAGTGAATTTTTAAGGATTACCAAGCATGAATACAATATTTTTAAACACTAAATAAAGTTTCAAGGTAAACCTCCAAGGGTAAGGTCTTAAGCCTAAGCATGTAACCAGACTAGTCATAGACCCTGCCCAACCTAATGAGGAGTCATGAGATGTTGTAAAGGTATATGAAGAATGAAAATCAGTGGTATATCATGGGAATATGTTTTACATGGTGTAAACATGTTTATAAATCATATTATCTTTTGAAGGATATTTCAAGCCCAGTTAATGGCTTATTCATATACATGAAGAGACCAAGTGACAAGGCATAGGCTTAGAAGCATGATGAGGAAAATAGTTTGATGATTATGGGAAGAATATTTTTAGTGTGTGATAATTTTATGAGGTTTCATGACATGAGTATGAGGTGTTGAGAGTAGTTCAAGTGGTTTGAAGGTATGTTCAAGGCCTAATGTGCAAAGAGACCTAGTGTGGCCTAATGAGGGGTCAATTTTAGTTTACAAGGTGATATAGATTATGTGATATTTTAAATAAGTGTGATAGGTTATTTCAAGTGTGTTTTTGAAGTTTTATATCCTAAGTTGAATAAGAAAGCATGAAAAATGGTTTTGAGTTTTCATGTGTGCATAAAATGAGGTATTACAGATCTATGAAGGATTTTCATATGCTCATTGGACATGCATCCTTTTCATGAGGATATAAAAAGTTCATGGTAGTTTGTTAAGGGTCCTAGATCAAAATTATTCACATTTTTTTTAGGTTTTAAGGCCTAAGATTCATGAATTATGGTTAAGAGTGGAAGACAATCTAAACCCTCCTAAAACCCTCATAATGACATGATATGAAAGATATTTATAGAAATGGATTATAATTAATTTAGTGACCTATTTTTATTATTGAAAAATGTATAATTATCTCCCAAGTACCTCTAGGTAGCATTGGTATGTTAAATGAGTGAGTGGAAACTATAGTAAATCCCTTATTTCTTAGATTTTTGATATAATAGGTAGGATTGACTAGATCAAAGCATGAAAGTGGATGGAGATTGAAGATTTATACATAAATATTTTTACCATGGTGGTTTTTGTGTAATTTAAAAAATTAAAATATGATAAAATGGTCATGGATGTTGATTTATCGCTAAAAAAGCCTAGTGAGAAACATAGTGAAAAAAATAGGCAGAAGTGGAAATGAGATTAAGGATGTGTTTTCATGTATGATGGATGGATAAAATTTAACTAGGTTATTTTTAAATATGTATAACACATATCCCTAATGGAAATAAGTTTTTAATAATATTTTGTATTGTAGAAAGTTGATCTCAAACTTACTTATCTAACACAATGAGGTTTATGTACAGTAAAGCCATGAGTTTGGTCTATAAGACCAATATTGATATTGTAAATTATAATATATTTATTTAAATAGGTCATAAGGATATTAAAATATAATATAAAAACATTGGTATTTCATGAAAGTGATTCTACAGGTGTATTAATTCTTTGTTTTCATGACTATGTTTTAAAGTCTTTGATAATTCTGAGTAGTCATCTAGCATAGATGAGTATAAGGTTATTTATCTAGATCTGAAGAGTATAATTAATATTAAGTTGTTATATATGTCGCATAGGTTCATTTTAATGTATCTTTATTCATAATAAATTCATATGAAGGTGTGAAAAGTTGAAGGTTCTTGACTGGTTTTTGAGGTGTATTTGTAGTTATGAGTGAGCATATGGAAGTGGCCAGTTTGAGGTTTTTTACCCTATATGCTGAAGTCTAATGTACATGGTGATGAAAATAAGGTAATAATATTATTAATAAGTTATTTTTTATGTGTTTATGTTTCAAATTTGATTTAATTATTCATATATTCAAAATAGACTTTTTGGTAGTGAGAAGGCCTAATTGTGAATTGGCTTAATGGTGTGGTTCAAAGAGTGAAATTAGATAAATGATGTTAGGGACATAAGGTGATATTATAAAGGATATAATTAAATTTTTTATGAAGTGTTTCATCTATTTATGGAGGCTCATGTTGTTCCAAGGTGGTCCAGATGAAACATGTGCTTTGAGAAGGCCTAATTACATTAGTTCTCCTCCAAGCCTAATGATGGTTTTAGTCTTTAAGAATGGTGAATAACATATGTAGTGATTTTTTATCCTATGAAATATATTTTTTAATCTATTATAATGGTTATGCAAGTATGAAGAGGTTTCTAGCTGACCAAGGTATGTGAAATCAAGAGTCAAGAATAGAAAGGTCTAATAAGCGTAATTTGACTAGTTAGAATATTGAGGTGGTGAATGAATGAAATAGAAGTTTGGAAACTATATTGAGTGATTAAATAACATAAAATATGTGTTTTTAATATTTAATGAAGTTATAACAATGATTATATAAATGATGATCAAGGTTATATGACTTAATTGTGTCCAAAAAAGGGCTAGTTGAGCGAAGAGGTCTAATAGGTTGTTTGAGAGGGATAGGAGAGTGTGAAGAAAAGAACAAGTTTATCATCATTAGTTTATTAAATAACAGGTTTAAAAATGTGATAAAATATTCTTAGTGGCTGATATAGTTCTGATTCAACTGGGGGGTTGGTGCCTCCTTGCAAGTTGGTGCTTGGTAAAGGCCTATTTGAGTTGGTGCTTGACTAGTGAGTGGTTGGTGCTCCTTGTGGGGTTGGTACCTCAATATATTTTGATTCATTGATTATATTAATTTATTTCAAGATGTTTCTTATTTTTTTATTACTCCACGTGAGTTTTTCCCATATATCTCTTGTGTTCCTATGTTATATGATTATGTAGATGCTTATTTATGCATTCATTGATGTATGTGTTTGAAAGACTGCTTCATAAATGATAAGTGAAATTGAATGATATTTTTAAGGGCATTGATTCTACCCAAAAATATTATTATTTTTAATTCTATAAATTTATATGAGAACATGTCCTTTGAATCAAACTTAATATCCTAAAATAGATCTTAAGCAAGCAAAGATAGCTAGAAAAGCATAAGGTGGTTTCTCTACAAGTAAGGCTTCATTGTTGAATAGATATAATTATTATTTTTGGAGTGTCAAGGTGAGAAAATATTTAATGTCTCAAGGTTATGATCTTTTGAAATAATCTTTGGATGGATATATTTCACCCTCTATTCCCCCTATAGATGCAATAGGTAAAAACGCTAGTGACAATAATTCAAAAGCAATTAATGGTATTCATTATGGCCTATTAGATGTAAAAGTTAAAGAGGTGATGCACTATATGTCTACTAAAAAAATGTGGGATAATTTGAATACTATTCATGAGGGATACTCCAAGGTCAATTTGGATAAATTGAAAACCCATAGAAAATAGTTTGAAAGTCTAAGGATGATTGGAGATGAGACCATTACAACCTACCTGTTGAGGGTTGATGAAGTGGTTAACATCATAAGAGGAATACGTGAATAATTTAAATAGTATAATGTTGTTCAAAATTTATTGAGATATCTAACTCCTAAGTTTGATTCTAAAGTATTTGCTATTAAAGAGCTGCAAGATCTAGTCAAGCTAGAGATGGATGGAATTCATGGAACCCTAATAACCTATGAGATGAGGAAAAATGAAGGAAGACATAAAAATAAGGAAGATGAATTCAAAGTATAGAAAAATTCAAAAGATAAGAAGACACAAGGTAATAAAGTTAAATATAATCATGTTTTTGATATTCATGACGATGAATTTATAGCTATGTTTGCAAGAAAGTTGAAAACTACTTCAAGTAAATACAAGGGTAAGCTTCCCTTAAAATTCTTTAATTGTGGATAAATTTGACACTTCGCTAATAATTTCCCTCATAAGTATAAGACAAAGGATGATGAATAACATGGTGAAGGTCATGATTATGATAAGAAGTATTATAGGTCTGATAAGAGCAAGAAAAGGTTCATAAAGTATGATGATAAGAAGTTTTTCAAGAATAAAATAAGCTTATACACCAAGGAAGATGAAAATTCATCTAATGAGAGTGAGAGAATGGATTCTGAGAGTGACCATGAATGTGTTGATCCTGATGTTAATGAATTTATCTTCATGTCTAAGAAAGTAAGTTATTCAATTCAAGTAGAGTCCATGTGGTTTGGAGGTATTGTTGGTGATTTATATGAAGAAGAAAATGAGGTGAAATTTCAAATTGGATTGAAGAATGATCTGGAAGAGGTGAAGATGGTGAAAAATAAGAACAAGGTGATGAGGTCCCTTATCAAACACTATGAGGAGCAAATTGATTTGTTTGAAAAGAGATTGAGCAAGAAATCCAAAGAAAAAGACAAAATAGTCATCACACAGGTGGAGACTCAAATTGAGATTGTGACTACAAGACTAAAGGCAAAAGAAGAAGAATGTTCTAGGTATGTAATTGAAGTGGATTCCTTGAGATCTGAGTTGAAAAAAGAATCAAGTAAGGTAAAGTCCTTTCTGAAATTGGAAAAAATTATCAATAACATCCTGAGTAGTCAAAATACTACTAATGATAAAATAGGTCTAAGGATAATTAGACCTTAAAAGTCAATGGTCAATCAAGGAATGATGGTGTTGGATGAATTAATAATAACCCTATTAGGTAACTTAATGTTATAAGTTATGATAATACTTTCAATATTATTTTTATTTATGTAACCAATTTGGTCATAGAGTAAGGTAGTGTACAAGACCCTCAGAAAATGAATATGCATGGAACTATGAGGATAATCATCCGTCAAGAGGTATGGATAATGGTGTGTTTCAATAAATAGGAATAGTGTGTTTCAATTGCCAAAAATTTGGTCATATTAATTTTTTTTGTAAACATGGATTATCAATTCAAAACAAGAAGATTGAGGCCCCTAGAGTACAAGAAAGAAGATAATAAAATGAATATAGAACAAAGGTAGCTAAGGTGAATGATGATCAGTATGCAAGTCCAAGTGGAATATTTTCCATGATGGATCATAGTTCAATATGAAGGAGTTCCAATAATTCTCCCTATCAACTTAGGTTTTGGATGAAGGAGTCAATAAAAATAGACCAAATCAGAATGTTGTTCAAATAGAGATTGAAGAGGTCAAGCCATAATGTGTAAAGAGACCTAGTTTGTCATAATGAGGGGTCAAGTTTAGTTTTAAAGGTGGTATATATCTTGTGAGATTTTACATAGGTGTGAGATTTTTTTTCAAGTGTGTTGGTTAAATTTGAGGCCTTGATTTGAAGATTAAATCATGAAAAATGGCTTTGAGATTTTCTATGTGCATAAAATGAGGTATTACAGACTTGAAAATGATTTTATTATGCTCATTTACACATGAAACCTTTACATGAGGATCCAATAAGTTCATGATATTTTTAAAAGGTTACTATCTCAAATTTCTTGGCATTAGTTTCATATTTGAGGGCTTAATATTTATGAATGATGGTTAAGAGTGGAAGATAGTCTAAATCATCCTAAAACCCTCATAATGATCTAATATGGAAGATCTTGATATAAATTGATTAGAATTAATTATATTAAATAATTTTATGATTATATTATTTATATTAATTTCCCACATACCTCTAGGTGGTATTGGTCTATCAGATGAGTGAGTGGAATTTATAGATAATCCCTTGTTTCTTGGTTTTTTGATATAGCAGGTAGGGTTGACCAGGTCAAAGCATGAAAGTGGGTGGAGGTTGAATATTAATACTTAAATACTATTAACATGGTGTTTTTTTTAATCAATTTATATTATTTAAATATGATAAACTGATCATGTAAGTTTACCTATCACTAAAAAGTCCTAGTGAGAAAGTCAGTGAGAAAAATAGGAAAAAGCAGGAATGAGATTAAGGATGTCTTACCATGCATTAGGGATGGATCCAATTTCATTGGGTTATTTTAAAATACATATAAAATATATCCATAATGGACATAAATTTTTAATAATCTTTTTTATGGTAAAAAGTTGATCTCAAACTGACTTATCTAACACAGTGAGGTCTGTGTACAGTGAAGTCATGAGATTGATCTATAAGATAAATATAACTATTGGAAATTATAATATATTTTTTTCAATATGTCATAATTATTATAAATGATCATCTAAAAATGTTTTGAGTTCATGAAAGTGTTTCTATAGGTGTATTAAGTCTTTGTTTTTCATGACTATGTTTTGAAGTCTTTAATAGTTCTGAGTAGTCATCTAATAGACATGTGTTTAAGGTGATTTGTACATATTTGAAGATTATAATTAATATTAATTTATTATATAGGTATCCTAGGTTAGTTTTAATGTATTTTTATTCATGAAAAATTCATATGAAGGTGTGAAAATTCAAAAGTTCTTGACTAGTTTTTGAGGTTTGTTTGAAGTTCTAATTGAACATATAGAAGTGGTTAATTTGAGGTCTTTTGACATGTATGATGAAATGTAATGGACATGGTGATTAATATAAGGTAAGTATATTTATTAATAATTTATTTATTTATATTTATATTTTTAAAATTTAAGTTAATGCTTTATATATTCAAAACAAACTTTCTGGTAGTGAGAAGGCCTAATTGTGAATAGGCCTAATGGTGTGGTTCAATGAGTGAAATGAGATAAATTATGTTAAGGACATAAGGTGAAATTATAAGGGGTATAATTTATATGTTTCTGAAGTTTTTAATTCATTTATTTATGATCAATATGTTCCAAGGTTGTCAAGATGAAACCTATGCTTTGAGAAGGCCTAATTGCATTAGGTTTCCTCTAGGCCTAATGATGATTTTAGTCCTTAAGAGTGGTGGATGATATATGTAGTGGTTGTTTCTCAATATATATATATATATATATATATATATATATATATATATATATATATATATATATATATATATATATATATATATATATTAAAATGGTGATCCAATTATGGATAGGTTTTTATCTGAGAAAGGTATGTGAAATCAAGAGTCAAGTATAAAAAGAAGGTCTAATAAGCCTAATTTGACTAGTTAGAATATTGAGGTGGTGAATGAATGACATAGAAGTTTTAAAACTATATATAGGGATTAAATTACATAAGAGAGGTGTTTTCAATATTCCATGAATTTATAATAGTGATTATATGGATCATGAGCAAGGTCATATGACCTAATTTTGTCAAGAAAAGGGCTAGTTGAGTAAAGAGGTCTAATAGGTTATTTGAGAAGGATAGTAGAGTGTGAAGAAAAAAATAAGGGGATAATCATAATATGAGTAATTAATAAGTGTCTAAAGGTGATCATATGTTATAGGAGGCTAAGTTTGTGCTGAGTCACCTGGGGGGTTGGTACATCCTTACATGTTGGTACTTGTTGAAGGCCTAGTTGAGTTGGTACTTGACTAGTGAGGGGTTGGTCCTCCTTATGGGGTTGGTTCCTCAATAAATCATGATTGATTGATTATATTTTTGTATTCTGAGATATGTTTTATTTTTTTAATTTCCCATGAGGTTTTCTCACATATCTCTTGTGTTCATATGTTATATGCTTATGTGGATGATTGTTTATGCATTAGTTGATGTATGTGTTTTAATTAATGATTCATGAATGATAAGTGAAATTGAATGATTGATTTAATGGAAATGATTCACCCCCCTCAATAGTTATACATAAAACATCTTGAGCTGATTTCTAAAATTCATAATCTGGAGTGCTTGATATTTTATTTTAAAAAAATATTTTCATTGTCAATTATTTCCCCAATTATATTTTTTTAATTAAGAAACTATTATTTAAACTGCTAAACAAGACTTGGTTTATTCCCAAGCTTAATTAGTTAGATTATTTAAAATGATCACATAAATTGTTTTTTAAAATAATAAATAATCCTTGGTTTATTCTAAACTTTGGTCATGGGATCGAAACCAAAGGTGTGTTATATTTTAACAACATTTATTTTGTTAAGTAAAAAAGTATTCTTGTTCTAGCAGGGGGATTCATACACTTAGTGGATTCATTGGAACCTAAAAAATATTATTTATTACTTTTATTATTTTTCATGTTCTTCTCTCTTTTGAGAGATATCTAAATATAGATGAGCACGATTTCTAAAATTCATAATCTGGAGTGCTTGATATTTTATTTAAAAAAAATATTTTCATTGTTAATTATCTCCCCAATTGTATTTGTTTAATTAAGAAACTATTATTTAAACTGCTAAACAAGACTTGGTTTATTCCTCATCTTAATTAGTTAGATTATTTAAAATGATCACATAAATTATTTTTTAAAATAATAAATAATCCTTGGTTTATTCTAAACTTTGGTCATGGGATCGAAACCAAAGGTGTGTTATATTTTAACAATATTTATTTTGTTAAGTAAAAAAGTATTCTTGTTGTAGCAGGGGGATTCATACACGTAGTGGATTCATTGGGACCTAAAAAATATTCTTTATTAATTTTATTATTTTTCATGTTCTTCTCTCTTTTGAGAGATATGTAAATATAGATGAGCACAATTTGGACATAGTATAATCTTATAATAAGTTCATTAAAAAATTTGGATATTAAAAAATATCATATATGAGAAATCAAATGCATGGTGCCTATGTACTTCCTAAGAGATATGTAAATATAGATAAACATGATTTGAACATAGTATCATCTTAATATAATTTATTTAAAAAGTTTAAATATTAAAAATTATTGTATTTGAGAGATCAAATGCATGGTGTCTATGTACTTCCTAACTTCATTTTTGACTTTCTTCTCTACTTGCCTTGAATAAAAGTTAACATTGATATACAAAGGATGAAGATGAAGTGTTTGTTGAACTATTATAAATATTAGAAAAAAACAATTTATTACCAATGATTATGATGATATCATCAATCACCATTACTAATAAATTATGTGCTACAAGTTGAGTTTGTAAGACCCTAAAAATTGCATTTTAATAATTCATAGATTATGGGTGTCAAGAGACATGTCCTTGTAATTTATCCCTTTAATGGCCTCATATATATTATTTAGGAATTAATCATCATTGGGAAGTAAAAATTACTTTCACTAGTCAACCCAGTTAGATATCAACTTGACCACGTACCATGCGTCCTTTGTAGATTTTTGAATAGATGGAATATATATATATATATATATATATATTCCATCTATTCAAAAATCTACAAAGGACGCATGGTACGTGGTCAAGTTGATATCTAGTTGGGTTGATTAGTGAAAGTAATTTATATATATATATATATATATCTTATATTCCATCTATTCAAAAATATACAAAGGACGCATGGTACGTGGTCAAGTTGATATCTAGTTGGGTTGATTAGTGAAAGTAATATATATATATATATATATATATATATATATATATATATATATATATATATATATATATATATTGGAGGGACTGTATGAGTGCTTATTTTTACCTGAACAAGAAAAAACATGTCATGAGAGAGTAAATATATTGGGATAACATTTCTTATAAACTTGAGAACTGACTAAAGCATTCATGGCCATGATAGTACTATAAAAATGGGTTTTTTACATTTTCACCTGAAATTAGGCGTGTTGCTTAGTAAATAGAGTGAAAGTGGAAAAATCCCTAATAGGTTGATCCATATGTACAGGATCCTATGGAACATTGATTTGAGATGGTTTATTTAAACTGACAGGAAACTAATGAGTAGGCCCATTGTTATAGTTGTTTTCATGTCCACTAATATTTTTCCACCAATCATTTGTATTATTATTGCAGATATTAGAAGTGGTTTTGGGACTTAGTATGTTACAAGTAAACACAATGGGTAGTTTTTGACTTTATGATATGTGGCTTGAAAATGGTATCAAGTGTTGGGAAAGTTAATATAGAGGACATAATGCAAACTGATAGACACACCAACCTGAATCTCAATAAAACATTCAACATCCCTAGATAAATAGACTTCGATGTAGATCCAATTTCTTATGGCAAGTGGAATAAAACCCCGTATGCTCATGGTAGATAACATGGCCAATGGAAACCATGATTTGGTTAATGAAATGCCAACAAATAATGGTAAACACATGGAAATCCACCCAAATGGGAAATTTCAAAGTATCATGATCTAATACAACAAAATCCTAGGTCCATGGGGAGAGCACCATTAAGGAGCTACAAATGTACCAAGAGGAGGACTTGTTGAATATGACATCAACATGGGAAGGGTCTGTAAAACATAGATTTTTTTTTAATATTTTGGATTATCCCTACCCTAACTCAGTGAGTGTCCCAAGTGATTGAAACCAAGTCTTAAGTATCTTTCAAAAGGGGCATGAAACACAAAATATCATATTAAGCATAACTGCTCCAACCAATGATAATAATAATTAAACTCAGGGACAGGGAAAAAATATCAAGCTTAGAGTCATTATAGCATGGTAAAATTTTGGGATAAATTTACTCAATCTCCTGAGAGATGGTGTCATTGCTTGGAGTTCCTCCTTCATCTCTCATAACTTAAATAATAAAATGGGAGGGTAGGGAGGCCATTAAATAGCTTGATACACCCAAAGGTGAGACTATTAAATTTAAATTAATGTTATTATTATGCAAGGGATAAAAAGAACCTCAAAGTGAGTGAAAGTTGATAAGAAATCAAAGTAGTGAAACTCATAGCTAAAACCCTAGAAGATATTTTTTCTCATATTTATTCTAATGAAGATATGTTTCAGAATGTTGATTAACTCAAAAACACATTTGTCACCTTTATATATCTTATTTACAATTGAATTACTCTCCAACATACTTATAGTGTCTTTTGTGTGTTATAAATTACAAACATAAGTTGTGATACTCCAGATTTTTGTGCTACAAAAATTTACCTTATACTTTCTCATTTGGAAATGAATGTTTTCTAAATTAGTTTGGAATTGTATATAATGAATCCATGCCTTGTAAGAATGTAATCACATGATTTTTATGAATAAAAATAAATAAAAATTTGATATTTAATAAGGAAATTATTGATATTAAAAATGTTGATAATCAATGGCTAACATTCACAATAATTGACAACTTAAATGTTGATGAACCTTCATACATTATTGATAAATGTAATATCTCAGCAGATCCTAAATACACAAAAATACAGATAAAATTCTTAAGCACGAGAGCAAATTCTATTATGTTTCTTCATTCTTCATTCTTCATTATCATTATCAAAAAATATACAATGTCTTTAATATGAATAACTCATACATAGAGTTGCCATGCAAAATTAAAATATAAGATAATTTAAAATATAATTCAACTCACTTTTATATATCCTATTAAAATACATTTTAGTCATATATTTAACTAAAATTATTAGAAAAAATAGTTACTATTGAAAAGTATTTTTAACATACTATTATTAGTAGTTTTTGAAAGTTGATATTTTTAGTAACCGGTTATTTTTACTAACATGTTACTGTTAGTAACCTACTATTTTTACTAACCCAAATTTTTATTAACTTAAGTTTTTTTGTAATTCATCTCTCTCCTCTAGTTGAAAAATTCTAAACCTCCTAGTTCATAGTTGGTCTTACTTATCTTACTCCTTTATCTCCTTTTATTAGATCAAATCTCTTCTTCTAAAAGCTCTTGCATTCTTGTGAGATAGTTTTTTCATTGCTTTCATCTTTAATATACTCAAGTGAGTTTGAAAGGATGAAATAAATTTTATGCTCATGCACTTAAATACTGTAATAGTCATATCTAAAATGGTTTTCTCTCTCTCTCTCTTTTTCATCTCTTCATCTTCACCTTTCATCCAAAATAATTTTGTCAACCTAAAAATCAAATTCATCTTTAATATTGTATTCATTTATGTAACTTTTTACATGAATTTATTTTATTTTATCATCTTCATTCAAATAAGTATTATATTTAATCCTTTCTAATTTCTTCTTTCAATTTTGGCGCTATGCTCTATTAGATTAATTTCCAAAAAATGTTGAACATCCATCTTCATGCATGAAATCCATTGTCAATGGGATTTTTTTTTTTGTCTTCTTAACACTAAAAGACTCTCCTTCCACATGATATTCTTCAATCTCTTTTCATGTCTTCTTTTTCTAGGATACTTTTTTTATTTTTCATTCTAACAATATTTGATGTGATCAAAACAAAATTTATCTTATCTCTCTTTAAAAATATCTATTCTCAAAACCACCTCACTCAATTATTTTATGACTATTCCATAATAATTTTCTTTTATTTATTTATTTATTATTTACTACTCTATATCTCTTTTGACGTCATTTTCATATGTTTTTCCTTGGATTTAGCATGCAATAATTATTCTATTATTTTTCCACTCTCGACTATAATTATTTTAGATTAATTTCATTTTGAGAAAAACCTCCTCTTATTATCATATTTATTCTCAAGTCGCCTATTTAAATTCTTTTAGATTCAATTTTTTTAAGCACAACCTCCTCTTCTTTCAATTGTTCTTCTCAAAACCCCTATTCCTCCAAAATAAAGTTTATCTAAAATGAAATTTTAAACAAAGGAAAATTCAAACACAATTTTACCTTTAATTATGTTCCTAGAGTTGATCCTTCCTTTGATACTTGATGATAAATCCAAAAAATGTAGTATCTCAAAAAATGTACATGAATTTGTAAATATTTTTTTGAGCCAAAAAAAGATAATTTTATTCTTTATTATATATTAATTATTATCATTATAAAAAATACATATATTTAATTAATTATACACAACTCAAGAGAAACCCTACACAAGATGCTTCACCATGATAAAGAGATAAAATATTTTGAGTCCAAATCCAAGCACCTTGGGTTTAAGGATAAATTCATATCAAAATATTATAGATCTTCGATCTATTATTAGTTGGAAATTTATCATAATAAATTTTTAGATGATGTAATTTATTTTATTTTTAATTTTTCTTATTTTTAATTTTTCTGTTAACTAGAGGAAATTGAAGTCATTTAACCTAGTATATAGAGTTGTCTTCTCTAACACATGGTGAGTTTCCCTAGAAATCTCTATGTGGTGTGCAATGGGGTCCTCACCACATATCATGGGAAAATTAAGAATTGAACCCATGATTAGGATTACTTCTATAGGTATCCAAAACTAAGTGAACTAACTCTCGAGACTATAGATGATGCAATTTATTAGTAAGGGTACTCTACAATAGGTTAGTCACCATAGAATGTGAAATTTTTTAGAGTCAATCCTAACCTTTCAAATTTAGTTGAGGATGTATAAAAATTCCTTAGGATATGACTTGAGAAAAACTGACAATGAATGTTATCTTGATTGAAAAATAAAATGGGCTTAAAATATTATAAATGAGGTTAGGCACAAGGTTTATGAAAGCAGTGTCAAAATTACATATTCAATTAGATCAAAAAAGACTGTTAGGTTGGATGACAAGATTTTGAAACATGATATCAAACATATTATTAAATTTTAAGAATAGTAGGAAAACTAGAAAAAAAATGTTTGATTCATAAATCTAATCCCTAGAAGAGGTGAGATTTACTATTTTGAAAATTAGTTTTTGACTAGCTAAAGTAATATATTTTTCACATTTCTAAATGTGGGAGATGCCCATCCCTAATAATGGGTACCATCATATGCAATGGTAATTAAAATAAAAAATTATACTGAAATCCATCACCTACCCATTGATGCAAGGGTTCTTTGAAATTTTTGAATCACTTCCAAATAATATGTTAATATAATTAAAAAAATCATAACAATAAGGTTGTGGAATCATACCTCATTTTAACATTCTTTTTATAGAGTGTTCAAACAAAGATACATTACTATAGTATTATTTTCTAAGGTTTAGAACATTCCACATCCTAAATGATAAATTTAGTTAAAAGTCCATTAGTTTGTTGATGAACATCAATGATTAATATCTCTCCTTTGCTTGATATAGGAAAAATATGACCCATGTTATGGAGTGGAAGCATCTAACCTATTTTGGGTTATCATAAAAAAAAATCCTTGAGAATCTTTCCATAATTTTCATAAATGCACTAAGATGGTCCTTAAAAAATGAAAAACAAACATGAATGAAAACAAGCACTTTTGAAGGATAAAGACTTAGTGATCGCATAAATTATGTTATTTAACTCAATTTAACACATATTTTCATATAAAAGAGATATACTCTTCAAATTCAAAGGGAATCCCTCATCACTTTAACATATTTTTTATTTGATCCAATTATATTGAATTTAATATTTTTAAATTAGGTAAGGAAATAATATTTTGTTAAATATAGCATTGAGTTTTATGCTCTTAGATGCTATACTTTGTAATCATTATAGAGCATATCTAAGGAAAATTTAAATTCATAATTGAATAGGTTTCATTTTATCCTAGATTAAAAATTAATATGTTATTGACAAAATTCCAATTAAAAAATTAGTTATCATTTAATGAGATTAATATTTTTGATCATCCCTTGGTCATACCTATTAGATTTAACATACCCAAAATCTTGAACATCCGTAATAGACAATGACATATTGAGATGGCAGGGTTTTCTGGTAGAGGAAAAATCTAAATTTTATAAGATATAAAGCATTAAAAGTAAAAAAAAAATAGTGCTCCAACAAAAATATTTCTTACATTTGAGAGAAAATCTATTTAACTTCCAAAGATTTGAGTATGCCTATAGTGAATTCCCCTTAACTATGTCATAATCATTTTCATAATCAATCATAAGGATAATAAATATTTATTTAAAAGCTTTGACCCATTCAATACATTATAAAATTGAAAAAATATTTTGAATAATTTAGTGAAACCTATTTACTCTAGTCAGATGAATTTAATAGGGGGATGAAGATGGAGAGAAATGGAGTTGGTGACAACATTTTAACAAACATCATCAATGCAACAAATGTCAAACTAGTAATTAGTTCAATATATCTTACTTGGGGAATATTTTATTCCCTTAATTAATGAGGTTAGAAATAAGGACTAATTATTAATATTTTAGTTGTAAATTTTAATCATGCATAGTAAAAAAAAAATTCCAAGTGGTTCTATAAATCTTTGCAAGGAAAACTAAAACTATTAATAACACTAGTGATGTAGTTATCCATATGCATGAGAGCTAAGTTATGTTCAAGATCAATGTGATATCATGGGAATTTAACAAAATATTTTATATAAGGGAATTTTTTTAGGGAATTGCATTAATGCATTTTTAAATGGCTGAATCTCACCTGACAAAATTCTCTTAGGCCATAAACAACATTTTTTTTGGTGGTCCAAAAATGGAAAAGACATATCAAGGATATCAATGAGATATACATGAGAAAGTTAATTATAATTTGAACCTATTATTTAGAGTGCTTGATTATATTTGGAGTTTTTAAGGAGCAAGGATTTAAAAAATAGTAAGAGGATTTATACATCATCTTTTAAGTCAATGGAAAAAATATTGAATTTAGGTATCTCTATTATTTTAAGATTGTATTTAATAAAATTTAGCCTAGAATCCAACTCAGTATTGAAAGAGTTAAAGTTAAGTTAAGATGTAAGTTTGGTAAGCCCTTGAGTAATATTAAAATATGCTCATTTATGAAACCTTTTCACTCAATGTTTACACTCTCTAAGAAAAGAATCTATTCAAGTGATAACATCATTCAAAATCTAATCTAACTTGACATGTACAAGGAGAGGAACCAAATTTCACATTTTATAAATGATTCAAATGGTCTGTTAATGTTATAAAAAGGTGTCCATGAAAATTTTATTAAGGTATTTAATATAAATAATTCCTCTAAATTCGTTTGAACGTAATGGATAGTGTTCAAATATAAATAATTCCAAGTGAGTTTTGATCATCTAGTTTTTACAAAAATGAAAATTCAATTTGTGTTGTTAAGAAATTCCACTTGATAATAATTACAATACCTAGACAAAAGTTAGATCATGGAAACCATGGTTTAAACACTTCAAACTATGTTCTAGAGTTGGGATCTAAAAAATACAAACATATTTTTTTAAAAAATTGATTCACACTCACTAGAAAACCATTACATATGCATGGATCTCTCTTTGTCATGAAAATCTCAACCATGTTAAAATCATCGAAAAAAATATTTCTAATAATAATAATATCATGAAAATCTACCTCCAAGACTTAAGAGGATACCATTATCAATATGTCCTTGAGAGTTCTACAATCCTAAATCATAACCAATGACTTAAATTATGACAGATAAGTAATAGTGGATAGTATATTTGTCACATTCCACATTTTTCATTTTTCATTTTTATTATTTAATTAAATTAATTTGCTTTTATGCATTTAATGAGTTATTATTGATTAGCGTTACTTAAAGTGAAAGATAAACTAATTTTTATGTTTTAACATGATAATATTTTAGAACATTATATATTTTTATGGAATGTGTTTATAGATTCTATTATATATCAACGCTACAAATTTAAAAGGTTGCCTCCTTTTAACAATGATGGTTTGTAAAAGGAATTTTCTCTAAATTAAAAAGTTAATGTGTTATCTTTTGATATCTTAAAATTTAAGTGTAAGTAGAGAAGTTGGCTTTCGATTTTCAAATTTTACAAAAAATGTTTAAAAAATAATTGAGTTCCTTGTACATGATGAGTTGTATTTTTTAAATTTATTAAAAAATAATTTCATGATGTTATAAATTAGAATTTTTATAATGTGTGTGTGTGCATGTGTGCACATACATGCGCACACGTTTCACTCGCTAATAAATTGATGAATATAATATTTAAAAAAAAAACCTCAAAACATGTAAATACATCCTTAAGTATTACTAGTTTCATGTAAAATTTTAAGAAAACATTTTTAGTTACAAATTAATTATGATAAATTAAATGTAATGAATATTAAGTCAATTAGTTATAATTATGAGAAATGGATTCTTTTAAAACAATACTTATGAAAAATTAATTAATTAAAATGAACTAAAAACTCCCTTAGAAAGGAAAAAATATCAAATAGTTTTAACTGTTACAAAATTTCCTTTGTATATATATATATATAGGGTCAAAATGGGTCCCTCACCCATACAAAGATAAAAATTATTAAAGGAGGAAAGGAACATGTTAGGAGTAATCACTTAAACTTTACAACCCAAATGGTTAACACCCAAAGAAGGAGTCACCTAAAAAATAATAGGGAACAAACCCCAATCCAAAAATAGCCTAGAGACATATAGAGATCCCCATAGGCAAGAAACCACACATAATCAGGAAACCATGAATTTATACACCTTGAAACATAGCTAGACATCAAAACAAAATAACACTAAATCAAATGTCATGCTTTGAATTCCATGTGAGCAACCACATCAACACCATGAGACCCCTGCGTATATTAATATGTGAATATCATCCCACCTCACTATTACTTACCAGACCATCTTACATGATAGGATGTTGCACAAAGGACCCTTTGAGATAAAATATTTTCATAAGACTACCACCCCCCACATTTGAAATAAAATGTGCTTTACTTGAGAGAAGACTTTGCTTAGCCTCCAATGCATATACATAGATATGAATTTACAAGTGACCAATATATAAGATAGGTCCACCAACCTATCTTTATTTCCATCTAATCCCACTATTTTAGCCATGAGACCCCCTATATTCACAAAAAATTAATAGGAATCAGTCAACTAGTACCATCCTTATGGATTCAAATTGACCCAAGATTCTATTGAGTGTGGGGAAGTGTATGAATAGTTATTATGTGGAAAAAAATTAGCACCCCACTCCCAAGGTGTATCATAAACATGCACTAGAATATGATGATATTTTAATAAACCATTCATCTAATTCCTAAAAAATGAGATTGGGATAGGCCCCAAGGAATTCAAACTAGAGAATTGAAGAGCATGGTCTGCACCTACCTTAGTCCTACTTAGCCAAGCACACATGACACCTTGAAAAAAAGGCAATACTAACATTTCTACCATCCCTTTAGTTACATCCCCATCCTTTTAAACACCAATAAATTTTCCTGAGAAAACATAAGACACATTCGAGTTTGTATTTTCCTACCATAGTGCCTGCATGTACTCATGGGGAAGAATCAATTCAATTACATCAAACACTTCTAAATCCATAGTAAAAAAGATAATATGTATCCTTCAATCTAGGACACATGATATAAAATCCATTTCACATTTTTCTATGTAGAGGGAGAGCATATGATTGATCACAACAACATTAGCCAACACAAAGTTTAGGGTCCTTGCCTTAAAAATTCCTAAAAATTTCAAAACTAAAAATATAATTCATTATACAAATTAATAAATTCTCAAAATACACACAAAACCCCTAATGAATGTTAATCTCCTCCAAAACTTCAAATATGACCACATTGCATTCTTGTCATATTAATGAGAGATTATCCAAGCAACATAACTAATGATTTGAAATTTCCCCATGTAAAATGAAAGAGCTTAGATTTTATCAATAAAATATATTCTTATCGAAGTTTCCCAATTATTATCAATCATTTGGTAAATTTTCTATTCGACCCCCTCACCCCCCCACCCCCTGCCCCCACCTGATTTCATAGGAAATACACTTGCTTTTTATCTTTCTTGAAGCAATGCCCAACTATCCAGGATGATAACTCATCTAATAACGACCATGTATTCACCATAATATTTTTGAGCCTTCATGCCTTGTCTTTCTAATTTAAAATCATTTCCATAATAATCTTATGGGTGGATACATAAAGTTTTAGGATAAAAATAGTGACAAAATGAAGGATACAAAACTTTTAGGTAAAGCGCGTATGACATTTTCAAAAATGCATACACACATTTTTAAAAAATCAATGTAAATTTATTAAGTGTCATTCCCATCCCTAAATGACATATGCCCTTTTGAGAAAAAATCATACGTACTTTTAAATGTATTTTTTTTGTTTTGTACTTTTTTTTCTAGATGTTTTGAATTTAAAGACATTTATGATTTTTTGTGTGTTTTTATTTCTGTGTGCAATCTGAGCTAGTTTTTTATTGTTTTTTTGTGTGTGAAAGGATATATTTCAGAAAATAAATATAATAAATTTACATTTAATTTTATAATCTTATAATTTAAATTTTTTTGCTAAATATAAAAACTTAGGGCCACTCTACATCTTCTAAGATTAATGATAGAGCTATAGAAGTTACCATTTAGAACTTAGTTTTTCAAAATCCATTCTAGTCCCTACTTAGTTTTCATAATTTTAGTATTGAAAAATAGAATTAAAAATGAGGTTTCAAATCATCTTACATATGTAATAGATCTAAACCATTGAGGATTACATGCTTAATTTACCTACTTGAGTACTCCCTACCTACATTATATACTTGAGTATGCCCTACCTGATTGAATAAATGAGCCATATATTGACATCAATGGGTATTCCATACTTAAATAAAAAATCCATAACTTGATATTTACTATTCCCTACTCATGTCACCAAAACTATTCTAATTATTAAACTTGGTATACTTCAAGGTCTTCTAGAAACTTACTTGCAATTAGGTCTCTCCCTAGCCATAAACTATTTCCTGGTCTATCATAGAAGATCTTCTGAGTATTATTATTTAGTATTATATCTTGACTTTTTAGTATCTATATTCAGATCAAAACACACTTTTAATGACTTAAATTAGGTTACCCAGTCCCAAGATAGTAATCTGGCTTTAAAAAAACCCCTTCTTTGACTCACAAAACACTAAATTGTACATCATCACTTCTTTGAATGAGACTATGAGGGTTTCACCAATTATTTCAAGACTAAATATTCTTAGTTCATGAATAAAATCAACCAAAAACTCAGATGACAATAACTCTACCCTTTATAGGCCTATTAGGTCAAATTCTACCTCTTGAGGATTTGATACAAAGAATCCTAAAAATAAATTATTTTATGGACTCATTCACTTAAAAATCTCAATGAAAATCTAAATACAATGATAAAAGACTCATAGGTGTCTTTACACAAGCTCAAAATACCATTAGATCACCAAAGTTATCAAAATATTGACTGTCTTAAGAACTATTAGATACTGTGTATAGGCATGTTTGGTATTGAAAAAGTGTTATTAATATAAGCTCGTCAAAGGATTTTTATAAATATTTATAGAGATGTTTGGATAATATCTCTAACAATGAGAAACTAATTTCATTTATTGGTTTCTTTAGAATTAGACTTTAAGGTAACTCTGATCTCTAGGTATGGATCACCTAATCTACCTACCTAGAATGATATTGACTTGGATTAACTACCAAAGGATTTAAATCAATTTAAATAATAATTATAATATTTTTGTATAATAATATTGAACCTTTATAATAGGTTTAGAATCAATCAACAAAGTAAAAAACTAGATATTTCTCTTGACTGAGCTTTCTTATGAATCTTTACAAGCAAATAAAAAAATAGTCGTTTCTATTTTTAAGCACAAGATGATTTTTATCATGCTACCTATTAGAATATAGTATAATCCTTCTCTAATAACTTCCATATGTTATTGAGTAGATTCCACCAATTCATATCCAAGTTATGGTTCTTTTTCTATCAAAAACCCTATTCTAAGGTTCGAATGTGCACATAGAGACCAATACCTTCAAATTAGTCGTTCATACAACTTAAGGACTATTTTAAAGAATTAGCACTTGGAACTGACTCTCAATTATCTCCCTCAATTTTTTTACATGATACAAGAGACTGCAAGTGAGTATAGATACATAAAAATTAGGTTTTAAACCTTTTTAATGACATAAACCTTGGATCAAGTATAAATCCTCTTCAAACAAATTTATATTTCATTCACACATGAAATAACTTTTTAAATGCAAAAAAGTAAGTATTAACACACCTTTTATTCATAATAAAATGATTCTTTTGACTACATATACCCCTATTTTATCTTGGTGGACTATCAACTTTTTTTGTAGTCATGAAGTTCTTCAACTTTAATGATTGGTATGACATATAATGATAGTCACTCATAGTGGACATAATTTTAGTTAATCACCCTAGTACGCTCCATTTAAACATAAACCATTAACCCTAAAACTAAAAACATAAACCCTAAAAACTAAACCTTAAACCCTAAACTTTGAACCCTAAAACCTAAACCCTAAACCATTAACACTAGATCATATACATAAACCCTAAAAATTATAAACCTTGAATGCTTAAACTTGATACATTATCCATAAACCTAATAAATAATACTTAAATCCTAAAACCTAAACACTAAACATAGAACCTTAGAAACTTGAACCCTAGACTTTATACCCTAAACCATAAAACCTAAAAAATAAACATTAAGGCCTTAAACCTAAATCCCAAAACATAGTACTAAAATCTCAAATCACAAACACTAAACCATAGGGTAGGAGTCCTGTAGATAAATATTTGGTTACATGGGTTTGCAAACCAGCATGAAATATGATAGTTTGAAATACAAAACAATAATTGAACCTACAATGCTAAAATTTATGGTTTATCATCTTCACCTTTCCTCTTGTCAATGGAGATGAGTTAATATGCAAGTTTATTCTCAATAGTGCATGTGAGAACCCTTGATATAACATGGTGGGAAAGCAACTTATAAAACTTGACTCAAACTATAGCCATTACCATAAATCAAATAGAATAAGTGTTATAAAGAAGTGATAATACCTACCTTTTGTAGGTAATTATGAACAAAACCCATTAGAATCAATCTGAATTATATAGATGATGGAAACACATTATTTTATTCTAGATGCTAGCAACCCATTCTATAGAACACAAAATATCTATTGTTTGTAGTCTATATTATGATAATAATTTTTTACACTGTCAAAATCAAGCTGTCATATGTTAGCAAAAACATCATTCACTAACAAAGATAAAATAAATTAGACAAATATAAATATTATGATAATTTTATAATAGAATGTTGAATATTAATAGATAATAAATGACAAACAAATATAAATATTGTGATAGTTTTTAAATATAATGTAGAATATTATTTGTGGTTAGGAAATTTAATAGAGATAAGGAAATTTATAATAATATCTAAAAAGGTAACTTTAAACAATATTGGTTAAATATCAGATGATTGTAATTGATTTTAAAGTGGTTAGCAAAATACAACTTATAAAAAGTTGAAAAGTTCAAAGAGATTATTATGCCCTCACAGATGACCAAACAACATTTAGGAAACACCCAAATTCATTAAACAAATACCAATGCTTTAATTTAATTTTTATAGCTATCAAGGCAATCATAGTTGGATTCATCGATCACTAATGTACTTGTTATTATTTAAAATGAATTCAATACTAAACTAGATGAATCTATACATTATCGTTAGTTTCCTAAAAATACATAATTTGACAAGTACCCAAGGGTATAAATAATAGATGTTAATGGATATAAAAATCCTTAAAATGATTCAAGATAACTATCATTAAGAAATATAAATTATGAGGAAATTATAGGCAGAAAAAAACATAATCAATAGTTTCCCAAACACATTAGGAAGTCTTTGAATGGCACCAAAGTAAATGTCTATTCTAATATGACTTCTATGAATAGGAAAATAATTATAACCATCACCAAGGTAAATGGAGAGTATCGGAGTTGTATATTTTATGCCTTCCATTATGGTTATTTTGAAGACCTATATATTTTTCCCTTCCTTCCATAAAGATTATTTCACAAAATACCTTCACCTGATTCATTCCTAGACTATACAGGTTATTGATAGGACTTGTTTCTTGATCTTATAAGCTGATGGTTAAGTCTCCACGTTGATGTCTAGGGTATAGTTGGCCTTTTCTCAGAATCCCTTACATATAGTAAAAGAGTTAATTGAGACTTAAGATGAGGATTAATTTTTATTAATAAGTGTAATCTCTAGTTAGTGGTAACTATAAAAATTAATAAGCCATTAACAAAACATTGGTAAGTTGTGAATAAGCAATTCATAGACCATTTTGATTGGATGGCATAATGGGGTTAACCGAGGTAAATTTCTAAGGAAAAAATAATGGTACCTAAGAAGAAGGTACTAATAATAATACATTATCTTATTTTACTCCTCTTGCTTATCATTCATAATATTTTTGAATGTTAAAATGCAAAGGGATGTTGGTTCAAATTTAAAATTCACTTGTAATTAAGAATCATTTTTTTGGTTTATAAATGAAAAAAAATATATTTTTCTTTATGTTTATCAACTTATCTTCTTACAAATCAAGTCTAGAGTGTTATAGTTTAAAGCTAGTGGGGTATTCAAAGTGTGGATGTTGATTTTTTTTTTTTTTTTTGTGTGTGTGTGTGTGTGTGTGTGTGTGTGTGTGTGTGTGTGTGTGTGTGTGTGTGTGTGTGTGTGTGTGTGTGTGTGTGTGTGTGTGTGTGTGTGTGTATTTCTTTACTTCTTGTACCAATTTCTAAAACTAAAAATCTAAACTGCTTGGTATCTTATTCAATTTATTTTTAAAAAAATATTTTCATTGTGAGTTATCTCCCCAATTATATTTGTTTATTTATGAAATTGTTATTTAAATTTCTAAGTAAGACTTGGCTTATTCCCAAGCTTGGTTAGTTAAATTATTCTTTAAAATGATCACTAAAATTGTTGTTTAAAATATTAACCAATCCCTGGTTTATTGTAAACTTTGGATATGAGATCAAAATTGAAGGTGTGTTATATTTTAACAATATTTATTTGGTGAAGTAAAAATGTGTTCTTGTTTTACTAGGGGGGTTCATACCCCTAGTGGATAGATTGGGACCTAAAAATGATCTTTATTCATTTTATTCTTTTTCATGTTATTCTCTCTTTTTATAGATATGTAAATATAGATGAACATGATTTGGACATAATATAATATTATAATAAGTTCATTAAAATTTTTGGATATTAAAGTTTTTATATTTGAGAAATAAAATGCATGGTGTCTGTATACTTCGTAAGAGATATGTAAATATAGATGATCATGGTTTGGACATAGTACAATCTTATAATATTTTCATTCAAAAGTTTGGATATTAAAAATATTATATTTGAGAGATCAAATGCATGGTGTCTATGTAATTCCTAACTTCATTTTTGTCATTATTTTCTACTTGCCCTAAATAAAAACGTACATTAATATACAAAGGAGGAAGATGGAGTGTTTGTTGAACCATTACAAAGATTATCAACAACCAATTTATTACCAATGGGTATGATGATATCATCAATAACCATTACTAAAAATTTATGTGCTACTTCTTGAGTTTATATGAACCTAAACATTGCATGGTAATAATTCATAGATTATGAGTGTCAAGAGACATGTTCTTGGAATCAAGCTCTTCAATGGCCTCATATATATTCTTTGGAAATTGATCATCATCGTAAAGTGATAAATTCCTTTAACAGAGAAACCCATTTGGATACCAAATTGATCATGTAAATTACACCCTCTTTATATTCTTGAAGAGGTGGAATATAAGAGTAAGATATATATTCCTTCGAGGGACTATGTGAGTGCTTATTTACACCTGAATAAGAGATTGTATGTGGAGAGAGAGAGTAAATTTATTGGGATAAAATTTCATAGAAATTTTTTAATTGACTAAAGTATTCATGGCCATGGGAGTACTATAAAAATGGGGTTAGTACATTTCCACCTGGAATTGGGTGTGCTCCTAAGTAGGTTTAGTGAAAGTGGATAACTCCCTAATAGTTTGATCCATATGTATAGGATCCTATGAAACATATCCAAAAGTTGGTTCATTTCTACTCACAGGAACCTAATGAGCAGGCCCCTTATTACAATTATTTTTGTGTCCCCCAATATATTTCCACCCATCATTTGGATTATTCTTAGGGATATCATAAGTGGTTTTTGGAGTTAACATGTTGCAAGGAAAATACAGTGGGTAGTTTTTGATTTTATGATTTATGGATCTACAATGGAAGTAAGTTTTGATCAAGTTGATATAGAGGACTTAATGTGAATTGATAGACTCACCAACTTGAATATCAGTAAAATATTTCATTCCCCTAGATAAATCAACTTCAATGTAGACCCATTTTTTTAGGGTGGGCAAAATAAAAATTTGGAAGCTCATGGAAGATAACATGTCCAATGGAAACCATGATCTAGATAATAAAATGTCAAAAATGAATGAGAAACATATGTAACTCCACCTAGATGGGAAATTTTAGAGTATAATGCTCTAATACAACAAAATCCTAGGTCCATGGGGAGAGTACCAAAAAGGATATGTGTTTGTACTAAGAGGAGGACTTATTGAATATGACACCTATATGGGAAGGGTCTGAAAGACATAGAAGAAAAAATTATTTTGAAATATTTTTTATTCTTCTTATCCTAATTTAGTGAGTTTACCAAGAGATTGAAACCAAGTCTTAAGCGGTTTTTATAAGGGACACGACACACAAAATATCTTATTAAGCATAAATGCTTGAACCAATGCCAAGAAAAATTAAACTCAGGGATAGTTAAAAGAACATAAATCTTAGACTAATTACAATTAAATTAAAATATTAATCCAAAATACTATTTAGACTACACCTACGAAGGCTAATTCCTTATATAAATATTTTAGAATTCAATCTAATGTCTTTCTCACAAGATGGTGCAGTAACAATAAACCATAAAATAGAATTGTGGTCAAGTTAAGCCTTGTTAATGTATTCATATATGAAATTCATATGGGGTCAAAATACATTATTATTTATAAAATTATTTATCTTCGATGATAATAACTCATGTAGTAAATCAAAATAAATTAACAAGGTATCAAACATTCCCAATTGAAATAAAATACGACTTATATATTTGTATTTACTTTATCAATCTTTTTACTAGACAAATAAAGAATAAATTTGGGTGGAAATAATGTACTCAAAATAATTTTTTTAAAAATATTATAAGGATACATCAAGAATATTTAAAAATAAGCTAATAATACTCAGAGAAACTAAGGGTAAAAGAGGAGAAACCTATAGATCTACAAGGTCTTCGAGCACTATAAAACTAGTACGAGCACTATATTCATAGTTTTGCAAAATAAAACAATGTTTTAATGAATATGTGTATCAATTAAAATATTGTATTATTTTGAGGCAAGTATGTATGTTTTCCTTTGGGATTACATTTTCCTTACAATGGCAATTTTGTTTGTTATAGAACCAAAATTAATTACAAAACATTGTGAGGATTATCATCAAATTTAATTATATTTATTTTCAACTTTATACTTTGTTTAAGATTTAATATTGATATAATATAAGTGTGAAAGTCACACACAAGATTAAGGAAATATTTAGTCTTTTAAAATTGAATTTTGCTCAATCTTTACTCATTATTTTTAGCATAGTTAGGAAACATAGTCTAACAGTAATGATTATAGTCAAAATATGGGAATTTTTTACCATATATAAATTATTTCAAGATAAAACGAGGATTTAATAAATTATGAGGTGTGTGAAAGCTCTATAAAACTTTAGATAGACCTCTAATTGCAAGATACCAAGCATTTTCTATAGGCCATGGTGTATTTTTGAGTGTATCTTACCATTAAATAAACTCTCATGGCTTTTACACTTCAAAATAATCAATCATTATTTACTTGATTCCCTGAGTAATAATGTTAAGCACCATAAAAATTCATTGAGTGACCCAAGAACATCTTTTGACTCTTGAGAGATTCGAACACTAAAACACAAATTAAAAGCCATTGAAATAACCACTCATTACTTTGATAGAACATTTTGATATAGACTAAATGGAAATTATTTTCACTTAAATACCAACTTGAATTTCATTCTCCAAACATATTGAAGACAATATTAGCTTGGACATAATAGGTGTAAAACCTAATGATATAAATCTATATAGTTAATTCTCTTACCTAGTTTATCACAATAATTATACAAATATGACTTAAGAGGATTTTATATCTTGACAATTAGTGAATGGAAACTATAGAGTTAAGTAATGGAAAATCCCTAATAAAATATGTAGAGAAAACTAATAATTATAAACATGATATTAACAACTACCTAAGAAAATAAATAGTACCTACTAAAAAATTTATGTAAATAATTATGCATCTATGAACATATCTCATGCATAAATCCAATATTAATTTTTTTATTATCAAATTAAAAACCTAAATGAGAATTAAAGAGGATATCAATGACTATGGAATTGAGAAGAACGATAATGTTTTGTGGATTTTCCTTCTTGAGAAGATCTATGGCTATGTTTATACCCATTGTTATCAAATGTTGAGGCACTAATGACTAACATATGCCCTTTCCTCAGAACTCACACTTTATTGTAAAAGATCATCATCAAACCAATAATTACCAATAGAAGATAATAATCTATCTAAATAAACTCAAACCATCAGTGCTACCTATAATTATAAAAATGACAAAAGATAGATGTTAAAAGTGACAATACATGTCCACTAGTGTCTAGTAATCCTAGAACATCTTATTGGCCACGTAACCATGAGTTGATAATATTACCACACTAAATAGAGTGGGTATTTTTAATGAGAAAGTTTTTACATTAATAGGGTCAGGTGATTGTAGAATCTCCAAGAGTAAATGTATTATACTAAGTGCATGATGTGCATTATCTCCCCATATTTTTTCTAGTCTATGGTCTTATAAACTATAACTATTTTTTAGATGAAAATATTGAGCAAATTAGAATATCCGTAGGTTTTTCAGAATTTGAAAATGGAAATATATCTTGTCTAAGATTACTTTAAAAAATAACACTAAAAAAAAGTTCAATTGACTCATGGAATTATAATCTGAAGATGATAATTGATATTAACAAATAATAACATAATAAATGCCCTTTCCTTTTACTGTAGGAAGAACCAAGTGTTCAATTAATTTGGATCAAATTCCTCATATAACATGTAATTTTAGATGTTGGACAAGATATACTACATAATAAGTTTGATTATAAAATATATACCAAAATACTAATTTTAAGGTAGTTCTAATATTGACAATATATGAAACTTTACTAGTCTAAAAAGGTAATGTGATTTCAAACACATTTAAAAATGAATAATTTGTTTAGGAGTGAGATGTAAATAACTTTGGTAATCCTACGTAAATATACTAGATTAAATGGTACAAAGTATAGCTTATAGTGTCACAAAAAAGATAATTTTATCCATTGGATTAATTAAACCTAAATTAATTTGACTTATGTAATGACACTTATGAATAACCCTCAAGAAATTTGTATAAGTTTTTCTTGTCAGAAACCACACTAACAATATTTGTTTCTTGGACATTATAAGGCGTAGAACTTTAGAAAAAAAACTTTGATTTCAATTGTTTCATCAAATACTTATTGGCATCTACATGAAAAATAACCCATTTTACCACTAAAATCATAAAATGTAGAATTCTATCTAAAGACAAACACTACTAAGAGCTACATTATAAGTTTGTATTCACCCCTATTAATTTTCCTTTCCATCCAAATAGTGCAATAATAACAAATTTGTTTTTGGAATGTTGTGATACTAAAAGTCCAAAAAATCATCAAGAAAGCATTCATAAACCAACATGCAAAAAATAATAATAATTTAATGAAAGACATGATTGAAAAGAAAATCAATAAAAAACTAGAAGTCGTAAATGCCTTTCCTTAGAAGAGACCTTTTTAAAATAAGAGATTACAAGAACCACTTAAACTTCAATGAATATATATCCTACCATCTTATGGCATCAAAAACTTATTTATAAGTTCCATACTCTATCTTGTTTGTCTCATTGGAAAGTAATTTATTTAATTTACCAAGTCAAACTACCAAGTAGAAATTTGTAATGAAATGTCACCAGATCCCTGTAGCGAGTTCATCAAAGTAAAATTGAACATAAACACCATATTGTAGTTTATGTCTATGTTAGATTATTTAATTGCACTTGTTACATCAAATTTATTATGAGACCAAACTCTTAAAATATCTAAACATTTACAAATAATTCTCTTTATGGTTAGTATTAAAAAAGGAGTTATATTGTGTGAATACTATGATTTATTTCTCTTAGTTTCATGGAACCTCTAAATTAACTCTAAGTATGTATAAATGATCTTGATAGATATTTTAAGTTAAAATTAAATATTTTTAAAACATGTTTACCTCAAAATTTTAAATGAAATGTGAACACAATTCAAAAGAAAAAGTGTGTTTCCTCTAGGTTTTTAAAATAGTACTGTGTTATTATTCAAATAACACCTATGCATATGAGTGATGTAATGTCATATTAGATGAGTTTATTAAGGAATTGTAAGTGTGAAATAAGGTGTTTTTAAATAATTCACACTGAAATCATGATTGGGAATACCATTTGTCACTCTTCTTATGTGAGGAAGGATAATTTTCAAGAATCTAGTCAAGGTGTCAATCCAAGTTGTAACTTCTACAACACTTGGAGGGTTGAAGCATCTTTTAGAGTGATAAAAATGGATTTAGAATTATATTTATGACTATTTGATAACCCCATTTATCATTTTAACTCATATGGACACTTTTTGGTCTTCTCATAATATGCCCCTCTTTCTCTCTTCATAATTCTCTATATAAGTAGCCACTTTCGGCATTGTAAACAATCCACATCTAATATGGCTAAGCCCTAGTAGTTTTAATATTTATTTTTCCTTTGATTAAAATATTTCAAGATGGTTTTGATTTCTTAACTTCTTGTCTAAGTGTGTGAATTATTACATAGTTGAATGACAAGTGATAATCATCTATCCATGTGTTCACCTTACTCTTTCATGTTTTGTGCAAGTAGTCTACTCTCTAATGGGTTAATGAAGTGTAGTTAGTGTTCTTATATGTCTTTAAGTGAAAGTAAGATTACTAGTGTCTACATTTAGACATCTTATTCATCTAGCTTGAGATATGCATTGCATCTTACCTTCATGTTGAAATACTTATGTTAGAGAAACCTTGGATGTTGAGACCTATTTTATGAATCACCTTTCATAGTGCAAGTTTATATAAGTATTGTGGAGTTAAACTTGGTGTATCACCTCATCAAGTTATATTTTTTATCATGTTTATCTATCACTTTTCATCCTGAAAAGTTAGTATCTTATGTGATGAGCTTAAAAATACATATCAAGTGAGATATAAATTCAATTTAGAGGTTTACCCCCATTATAGACATCCCATAGGTTTAGGTTTAATCCCATTATTAAAATAAATTAGAGTAGGATTTAATTACCTCTCTAAGGGTGAAAAATTGAGTGACAACAATTCTAGCCTACCCCATGAGATATTTGTCTCAAACACTTATTGCCAAGGTGAATTTTGGTTTTGATAAGACCATAATTTCATAAGGGCTACCTAATTAGCATTTTGGAGACTCCAATAAATTTAATCATCTTTTTCCATCTAATTTATCATTTTCATGCTTCATGGTCACTAATAGATCAGATACTAGTAGAAGTAATCATTTTTCAAATCCATTACCTCATCTTGAGCTTCCTCTATAAGTTTGGTACCCTGAGCATTTCTTAACAATTACAAATCTTAAGGAAGAGTCTGAAGAGAAAGAAGGGTTTGAAATTCAAGGAGAGCAAGAGAGTAAAGAAGAGGTTAAAGGTTTCATGTATATGCAGCATAATTTCCTATCTTTTAATAGTTAAAATCCCATAAACATTGATACCTATGATGATATCTCTCCCAATGCCACAAAGAGTGTCCCAGATTTCAATGGGGAAGGTCCTATCACCCCAAGTGAACACATTAGAGACATATACAACTTATGAAATTTACATAATATCATAGAGATTAATATAAAAATCAAATTCCTTAACATGTCCCTTAGATAAAAATCCCTTAATTGGTGTAGAACCTTATTATGAGGATGCATTACTATGCAGGATGAATTTGGGGATGCATGTAGTCTACTCTCTAACTGGTCAATGAAGTGTAGTTAGTGTTCTTGTATGTCTTCAAGTGTAAGTAAGATTACTAGTGTCTAAATTTAGATATTTTATTAATCCACCTTGAGATATGCATTGCATCTTACCTTCATGTTGAAGTACTTATGTTAGAGAAACCTTGAATGTTGAGACATATTTTGTGAATTATCTTTCATAGTGGAAGTTTATAGTAGTATTATGGAGTTAAACTTGGTGTATCACCTCATTAGGTTAGGTTTATTTCATGTTTGTCTATCCCTCTTCATCCCAATAAGTTAGTATCATATGTGATGAGCTTAAATATATATATATATATATATATATATATATATATATATATATATATATATATATATATATATATATAAGCTCATAACACACACACACACACACACACACACACACACACACACACACACACACACACACACACACACACACATATATATAAAGGGAGCTAACCCTTCAATCTAGAGGTTTACCCCCACTATAGACATCCCATAGTTTTAGGAGTAATCCCATTATTACACTCAATTAGAGTAGGATTGAACTACCTTTCCAAGGGTGAAAAATTGAGTGACAATAATTCTAGCATGTCATATGGGATAGTTGTCTCAAACACTTATTAATCAAGGTAAATTTTGGTTTTGACAAGACCAAAGTTGCATAAGTGTTTCCTATTCAACATTTCAGAGACTCCACTATAGTTAATCATTTTATTGTATCTAATTTCTCATTTTCATGCTCCATAGTCTCTACTAGATCAACTTCTAGTAGAGGTAATCAGTTTACAAATCCACTTCCTCATCTTGAGATTCCTCTTTAAGTTTGGTACCCTAAGCCTTTCTGGATAACTACAAATCTTGAGGAAGAGTCTGAAGAACAAGAAGGTTTTGAAAGTAAAGGAGATCAAGAGATTGAAGAAGAGGTTGAAGGTAACATGGATAGGAAACATGATTTCCTAGATTTTAATACTTAAAATCCCATAAACCTTGCTGCATATGATGATATCTATTCTAATGCCACCAAAAGTGTCCCTACTTTCAATGGGGAAGATCCTACCACCCCAATTGAACACATTAGAGACATATACAAATTATGAAATTTCCATAATATCATAGAGATTAATATAACAATCATATTCCTTACCATGTCCCTTAGGGGAAAATCCCTTGATTGGTGTAGAACCTGATTAGGAGGATGCATTACTATGTAGGATGAATTTGGGGATTTATTGAATCAAATATTTGAGGATAAGAGTGATCACACATCACTCATCCTTTATCTAAATTTCATCCAAAGGGGGCCTAAGGAATCCATGCATGATTTTAATGAAAGGTTCCAAATTAAAATACCCTCCCATGTGGCTATTATAGTTGAGAATGGTTTGATCCAAGCCATTAAACTCCATCAAAAGGTCTCAATGCCTATCTTGCCTAACATACATACTATCCATCCAAACCTTACTCCATTTACAAATCCAAGTAGCAAGTACAAATCTGATCCAAATAAATTGAATGATGTAATTAATTGAAAATCAAAATCCAAGACCTTTGAAGCTTCAACTATGCAATCGAATCAATATATTGGATATTACCAAAACTCTTAATGTTAAAATCCATAATAAAATAGATTTATACCTCAGCATAATGGTCAAGGGAGGGGAAAAGGTCAACCTAATTTTAATGGGTCATCTAATACCTAAAATCAAAATTCTTTTCCCACCTCAAGAGCCATAGTTCTAGTCCATAACAACTTAATTCAAGGAGAAGAATGGTCAAATTCTTGGGGGTAGCCTCAAGGTTAGTACATGAATTCTAATGAGGGGGAAAGTCAAGCCTTGGTGGGTCAAGGAGGGATTAATCCTTACTTGAAATTAGAAGATGATAGCTCTATGCAAGTAGAACCAAGTGGAGAGTGTAGTAATTCAAGAGCAAGCTTTATGAATTAAAAAATGGAGGATAGTTTTGTCCTTAATTAGAGCACTTCAATTTCAGCCAGCACAAGGTCAAAGAGGAAATATTTTTTAGATGCTAAAGGTGTGGACAGATATCCAAACAAACTACCTTTAATGAAACAAGGTATGGATGAAAATGTTATAGCCTCTACAAATCCTACACCTCTTCAAAATTAGAACTTGAGAAAGGTGGTCAAACCTTCTCTCCTCAAACTCAAGGTATTTCAATGCCTCCAAAAATGTAGTAAAAGGTTAGTGTATCCTATTTTTATAGTATTAAATCCTTGATGAATACAAAAAAAATCATATCCCTTTGGGAGGTACTCCATATGACTAGTCAAAAGGAGTTATTGCAAGAGCAACTATCTCAACTCCATATTTCTCCCCAACTAGAAAATTATATTGTTGTCACCCTAAAAAATGCACCTATTAATATTATTTAACCTTACACCAAGTTTAAAAAACCCACACATTTATATATTACCCTCATTATGGGAGATAAACTACTTCATAATTGCATTGTGGATAGTGGGGAAATCATTTCAGTCATACCTAAATTAGTTATATACAAGTTGGGATTCAAGTACGAATATTATAGAAAATGAGTGTTTCATTTTTATGGAACACCCACCAAGTCAATAGGGTTCATCAAAGGCTTGAAAGTGTTACATGACTTCCCAAGTTTTCCAATTCTACAAGACATAGTGGTGGTCAATCTACCTACACACTTTGCCATTTACCTACCAACATACATCACTACTAAGATATAAGGGTATGTTTCTAATGATTGTTCATTATTTAATTTTAGAATGAGTTATGGAGATAAATTGACAATAAGAACACAAAAATTGGTTAATTTCCACATTGAACCATATGTGAAAAGTAGTTCTAATCTAAATTACACTATCAATTTATAAGAGGAATATGCCATAGATGATGGAGAATCTTTAAAAATTGAACATATTTCTGATCTCTTCTTAGATTAATATGGTGTTGAGTCCGATGAGTATGATACCTATTCTTTCATTTAAGAGATAGGCCTTGGAACATATATCATTAATGATGAGGGTGATGAGCATACTGAAGTAAGTCTTGATGACTCCCTCACACAAGTTGTAATGGGTAACTACTATCATCATATTGATGATGATGATGATGATGATGATTATGAGTTTCAAAGTGTAATAGAACATGGAAATTAATATGGTGTAATTATACCTACCCAAGATGAAAAAATTCATGAGTGTGATAATGAAGAATAACATGATGATCTATGGCATCAGTTCCATGCCATAGTTCAAGAATTTAAACAAGTAAGGTAACTCTCACTCAAAATAAACATAAGATTGATAGTAATGTCATTGATGGACCTAATGATAATGAAGAAGAATGTCAAATCATTATCAAGTAGGTTGCAGCCTTGAAGGAGTGTAATTAGGACAATACATAAGTTTGTGTAGTTAAAGAGTAGCCTAGGACTCAATTTGATATTGAGTCACTTGAAAACATGATTAGCCATCAAGAAGAAAATTATGATGGTCTTAGACATCTAGTATATCATGATATAGATGAAAGTGAAGTTGAGAAAGTTCTCATGACTCCCAAGAAGGAAATTGATAATCATGAAATGAGCATGAATGGGATCAAATAGGCTTCATTGTCAAGCAAACTTCAAGAGGAGCTAAGAGGAACATTCAAAGGATCTTTAAGTGATTCACTTGTATCTAAAAGAGGTCCCATGAGTGGTATGTCCTTTGTTCACATTCACAAGAATATTTTCATTAACAAACATCAATCATATGGTGGCTTATTCTCATGAAACAATTGTGACTCAAGGAATATTGTTTTTTTTATCCTAGTTGAAGAAAGATAAAGTATTTCATCAACTCAAACATGTTTTCGGTATGTATATAGTAGGTTAGGTGTGTTATTTTTTAGTATTTTATGTATGTTTTTCCCTAAATGCCTTTGGCATAGAGTGTGTTTGCTTCTTGTTATGTGTTTGGTGTGAGTTTTAAGTCTATATAAGGCATGTAAGTTTCATATTATAATATAAGATGACTCCAGTGCACAATGGAAGGACAAGGATATTGGTACATTAGCATTTTAGGCATGCTACCCTTGTGAATTACCAAAATCTTGACCAAATTTTGACCTCAAGTCAAAATTGGTCACCCCTTCTAGGTTGAAACTTCAACGGGTTATCAAAATATTATCATGGTCTTGTCATGGTATTAAATAGTTCCATATGGTTATATTTGTCAATGTTTAGTCTTGTCTAATGTTTGGTCTCATGTTCACTTGTCTAATCGTAGGGGTCAATTATAAGGTCTTGATGTTGTCACACATGGTGAAATGTTTGGTAATTTTTAAAGTCACTATAAAACATTATTCATATGTCATTGAAGTCATAATATCATGAACTAACCTTTTATTTAGCTCTTATATGCAAAAATGGCAACATCACCACCTTTTGGCCCTTTTGTAGGAGTTGCACGTACCATTCCAAGAATAACATGTTTTAAGAAGATTTAAAACATAATTGATTTTAGAATTTCTTCAAAAAATGTTTATGGATAGTCATAGACTGATAAGATTTGTAGTTCAATGACTAAAATAAGAAAAAAGGACATTTTACAAGAAGTTTTGGGCACTTATATAACCTTGTAATCTTATATTTTAGTTAGAAATAGTTTTTAAGTGTCCATTTTCTTCCCTTATATCATTTTACATCTTGGGAAGAAGTTTCAATTCAAACAATTGGTATAGGTACTCTTTATCTTCCATTGTTGCCCTCACAACTCAAAAATGCAAATTTAAAGTGAATGGTATGGCCAAGAGAGGTAAATTTTGGAACTTAAACATTGGGTAATTTTAGGTGCCCTATTAAGATTGGAATTAATGGAATTAGTTTTTATATTCATAGCCCCTTATTTATGAACAATCATTAAGAGTGACAACATGTCACTATGTCCTATCCATGTAAGCATAGTTTGTTCTTGCATCTATTTCTCCACATCATAATTTGATGTATAAGAATGGTTTTGAGGGATGTTTTTAGAGGTCAAGGATTTCATAGCTCACTTAAATAAATTATATCCATGAAATTTATTCACTTGGATGAAGAATGTCTTGGTGTATAAGGTGTCTTAGTCAACGCTCCTGCATGTTTTATTTTTAAGAGGTGCTAGTGACTTTCAAGGGTTTCTATAAATCCATTGTTTATAAAAAATATACTCACTCTCCCATAGTTCATGTGTCCTATACTGAGAAGAATCTCATTTTTTTAGTCTCCAACCAATGCCATATGCCTTACTCTTGATATACATAGAATAATTCCTAAATTTTTAGTGCCATGTTTAATAATAATGGTGATGAGACTAATGTTTGACCTGTTTAAGGAGTTATTAAGTTCATATTGTCAAATTTTTTAATAAAAACCATGCTCTCAAACAAGGCTATAAGATGCTTTAGAGTATAGAGTTCATCTAGATTAGTCAAATAGAGAGGTTGGAAAAGGTGACATGGTGCTTGTCATGGTCTTTATAGACCATTGAAGGAGTGATAAGAAAAGGTGATGAAGTTGATAGTTTCTAAAAGTTAAATAACTCAATAAGTGGCTTTGTATCCCTAAACAAACAAGTAGTGACCTACTTTCACTATGCCTTTAGGTCCTCATTTTTGTTTTATCAAGATCAACATCATATCAACAAAAATAATCCAAATAGGATATTTAACTTCAATGCACATGAAGATAGTGTCACTACTCATTGGAGATCACCTAAGTGATTGGATAATTAGGGGAAGTGTCATTCTGAGATAAGAAGCCTAAGACACTCCTAAAAGTAGGGTCTATAATGTACAAATAAAATTCAAGGAGGGAATTTGTCTATAGGTTGAGACAAGGATAACATGAATGTGTTGAACTACTAGAAATTTATATTATCTTCAATACTAATGACACTATAATATAGTTTAATTTGATATCCATATGTTTAAAAATATCAAAAGAGCACCACCTATAGCCAAGATTCAATCTATAAGGATAGAGAGAATGGAGTTTAGATTTTGAGATCTTATGATATAGTTAAGTAGAGCTCAAAACATAAAACACCCAAGTTGAAACCAGGATTAATCCAATATCTACCTTTAATGTAATAGAGACTATTCAAACCTAAATCCAATCTAGTGCATATAATCTTCATCATCCATAGGCCAACCCAGCCTAAATGGTGAAATAAACTTAGTAATATAAGGGATATGGGTTAGGATAAGTATGCATTGAAATTTTTCAAATGGGAAAAGTTATCTTAACTTCTCTGAACAAAGAAATGGAACCTTATAGTGGTATCTCATGATGAATACCTATAAATCCTAGATGAACTTGAGGGCTTATTTCACACTTTACAGACCTAAAATAAACATGTCAACACTTCAAGGAGACTGATAGATTTAATTTTTATTTGGTGTTTTCATGTTCAAATCTCTCTTTTAGTTCACTAAGCTTGCAAGGTCAAATGTCCAAAGGAAATTTTAAAACCCTAAAGTCACTACCTACAGTTAGTCATGAGAGAGATTGATGTTTTAAGACCTTAATTGGCATGATTACACTTTATGAATGGATACAAAGGGTGGTTATGAGTGGACCAAGATATCCATGGTCACCTCAAATCCATATAGGAAACAATTATACTCATTATTTTATCTCAAACCTTGCCCACTCTACTAGTAAGGGGCAGTCTTGAGGGCAAGGTGTCTACGTGAAACCAAAACACAAAATAAACATATAAAAACCTATGGAGGTCCATTGAGTTGATACATAGACATAACTAGTATATTAATTAAATTTTAGGTTACACAAACCTTAGTTTTCAATCCAAATTCCCTTGAGGGCTAGCGAAGAGGTAACAAGCCTTAAATCCTAAGCCCCTAACTAGTGCACCAAATGAATATAATAGATTAATAATAATTAATAGAGCATGTATAATAATCATGAATATTATTTTTGAGGTGTCCAAATCTGTCCCAGTAATGGGATTGATGTTTGAGTCCTAAACCCCTAATTAGACCTCTCTTAAGTTCAAGAAAGCTAACCCTGCCACCTGAGAAGCAACTGCAATCATTCAAACCATATATAAATATTTTCATGGGAATATTATATATTTTAAATAGGCTTAGGGTAAATAAATAAGGTTTCAAAAGTGGAATTAGGCCAATTGGTGGTTGGTGCTTTATGAATAATCGTTAAGAACCCAAACATGTCTTAAACCCTATTAAAACCCTCAGGTGAATGTGATATGGGATAATTTACTTGTAATGGATCTAAATGAATTTTATAAATTCTGAAAAAACTTTAAGCTTGTTAACAACTCTTTGATGCTCCTCATCATGAAATTTGATGCTGATGTCACATGTATGGACTGTAATAAATACCTTCCTTTGCATGTTTTAGTATTTTGAAAGTTTTATGAGAAAGGGATAACTTACCAATAATTATATGATGTTATTTTTATATTTTTTATAAATATTAAAGCCAAAAAATATTCAAAATATATTTTAGAGGTGGTTAAAGAAAGCTCATTTTCTAAGGTAGTCTTTTACAAGCCTAAAATAAGATTAGATCACAAGGTCATTCATGGTTATCATACATTCATAGGATCTCAGGACCTAAAAATTTAAATGGAGGTTGTTAATATCCTAGGTAAATTTAATCACACTATTTTGGGTGATTTCACTTATGTGGGAGAGGTCTGAAGAAATAACACACAGTTTTAGGCAAGGAGGCCTAATTGAAAACATAAAAAGGTAAAAAAAGTGGACTTTCACTAAGAGTAAGGATATGATATTTGAAATGTATGTATGATACCATAATAGGCCATATAATATTCCATTTATTTATCATTTTATTATGTACATTTTATTTCATAAGGATTTTTATAGGTTTTTAGGGCTACAAGGAGAATAGGCATAGTGAGAGCTTGAAGAGAAAAATGGAGTCTTGGGAGTTGTTATAGGAACCAAAATGGGTTTTTTTAATGTCTAATAAGATATTTAATACCACACATGGATAAAGAGTTACTTTAATAATATTAACTTTAGTTTTGGGCCAGTTGGACCAAGCTAGGCATGGCAAATGAGGAGTTTCAAGATACCTATGCATATGAATGATGGAATGTTAGATCAAAGGAGTTTATTAAGGAATTGTATGTGTAAAATTATTTGGTATTAATTAATTCATGGATATTTTATTTTTATAAATACCATTTATCACTCTTTTCATGCAAGGAAGGGAAGTTTTTAAGAAGGTAGTCAAGTTGCCAAGCCAATTTGTAACTTATATGCCACTTGGAGGGTTAGAGCATCTTCAAGAGTGAGAATTATGGATTTGGAAGTATATTTATGATTTTTACATAACCCATTTTATTTTTGTAACTCACATGAACACTATTATTTCTTCTCTTACTATGGCTCTCTTTCTCTTCATAGTTCTCTATATATGCATCCACTTTTGGCTTTATAAACAATCCACATTTGTTAAGGAGAATCCCTACTAGTTTGAGTATTTATTTTTCATTTGAATAAAGTATTTTAATTTTATTTTGAGTTCTAAAATTCTTGTGTAAGTGTGTGAATTATTTCATGGTTGAATGACAAGTGATAATAATCTATCCTTTTGTTCACCTTACTCTTTCTTGTTTTGTGAAATTAGTATGCTCTCTAATAGGTCACATGAAGTACAATTGGTGTTATTGTATGTCTTTAATTTTAAGGAATATTAATATTGTCTAAAATTAGACCTCTTATTCATTCACCCTGAGAAATGCATTTCATCTTACCTCTATGTTGAAATACTTATGTTAGAGAAACCTTGAATGTTGAGATTAATTTTATGTATCACCTTTCATAGTACAAGTTTATAGTCATCTTATGGAGTTGAAATTTGTGTCTGAATTTATTAGGTAGGTTATTTCATGTTTCTCTATCCCTTTTCATCCTAAAAAAATATTAGAATAGTTGATGAGCTTAAAAAGATATATTGAGGGAATTATCCCTTCAATCTAGAGGTTTTCCCCCACTATAGATAGCCCACCAGTCTAGGGGTAATCCCATTATTCCACTAAATTGGATTAGACTTGAACTACATCTTTAAGAGTGAAAAATTTAGTGACAATAGCAATCGTGGAGAAGAATCACTTAGATTACATCTAAAAATTCTATATTCATAGTCCAAAAGATAAGATGTATCCTTCAATCCGAGACACATTGTCTAAAATTAGCTTCACATTTTTATATGAAAGAGGAGAGCATAGGATTCATCATGAACAAGTTAGCCAACATAGAGTTCTCGGTCATTACCTATAAAGTTCCATAATCTTCACAGCTATAGATAGAACTCACCAACCTAATTAATCAATTCTCTAAAATATGTGCACAAGACCCATAATGAATTTTCATTCCCTCCAAAAATTCAAACATGAATACATTTAATTATTATCATATTTTTGAGATATTATCTAAGGAACATTACTAATGAATTGAAATTTTCCAATATAAAATGAAAGAACTTAGATTTGATCAATAAACTCTATTCTGGTCTAAGTGTCCAATTATTTTCAATTATTTGATAACTCCTGTGGTTGAACCCCCAATTTGATAGGAAATATGCTTTCTTGTTATCTTCCCTGAAGCAATGTCCAGCTGTGAATGATTATAGCTCATCCAATAATGACCATGAATTCACCATAATATTATTAAGCCTTCATGCCTTAGCTTGCTGATTTTGAAGTGCTTCCATAATGATCTTATAATATCCTTCAATCAAAAGATGATCCATGCCATAATTTTATGCCATATGAATGCCTAACATCATTGGTTGAGAGTGTCACTATTTATACCATCTTGAATCTTAGTTAACAAGGATTTGATTAGATATCCTAAGCAATTCATAATACAACAACCAATTCCAGATGTGATTGAATTACAACTTTTTGAACCATAAAAAATCAACTTAAAAAATCCCATGGTATTTCAAGAAAATGATAATTCTTACTTAATATTGACCCATTAATAGAGGTTGTAAAAATAAATTATAATCCTCTTAAAACAACCTTTAATCAAAAAGAAACTAAACAACACAATAACATTACTAATATAAACCAAATCTTAGAATGTTTCACTTGTAATTCACTATGAAAATATGAATGTCAATATAAATGAGGGTGTTTCTTTAATATAAATAAAAGTCAAATTAAAATAATTTTTTTAGTGGCATGCATGATTTTATTATTTTTTATAAACATGAAGATCAGAGAGTGAATACCAAACACCATCTTTTTGTTGTAATAATTTATGTATTATAGTTTTATATTCTTAATTTATATATAAATAAGTTCTAATAAGAATATTAATAATGCTCTCTAAAGCGTTGATATATTTCACCCTCTTAAACATCGATTGTAATATTCTTCATAGTTACAAAAACCAAGAACTGTCATCCAAAATAGTTTTTTGAACCTAGAAATAGTGGTTTTAGTAGTCGAATGATAAAGCCACCAAAAATCATCAAAATTTTCTAAAATCACTTAAAAACTTGAGTTTTTATTTAGAAATTAATTTATATCCATTTTTTTTGGAAAAAATTATGATTTTATTACTTTATATAATAAAAATGGGTCATTTTAAAATGATTCATAAATATTTTTGAGATTTTCAAGATATTATTGAGGGATAATGTAAGAAAAGTAATAATTTCAAGGAAAAGTGAGAAGATGAGGCAAAACCCTAAAATAACCATCATCATCATCATCATCATCATCATCATCATCATCATCATCATCATCATCATCATCATCATTAATGATGATGATGTTATTCATTTCCACATATTTAATATTTTTATCTATGAAATGCAATTTTTAAAAAATAGTTATAATATTTAATAATTTAACTTAAATACACTCAAAAATTTAAAAAACATAATCTTAATCCTATATATAATCCCTAATCATCCTTTAGGTGTTTAATTTGATCTTTATTTCAACATATTTAATATTTTTGGCTCTAAAACATGGTGGAAATATTTTTAATGTTTGTGTATTATTTTATTTTAGTATAATTTATTGCATTTAAGCCACTTGATTTTTGTTATTTTTAAATCAAAAAATTAAAGATTTTTATTATTGTGTGTTCAATAATTTTTCATAAAATAGGTTTTTAAATGTTATATTTGGAAAAATATATATTTTTGTCTTTTGATTCAATTTAAAATGAATATTTTTTTCATTCAATATAATATAAAAATGTGGTGATATTTTTTTCATTATCATCAATATAAAATAAAAATCAACATTATAATGTCATTAAACTATAAAATAAAATGGTCCAATATATAGACATTATATGTATTTATTGATGAAATTATCATTGATATAATCTAAATTATTCATACCATATTTTTGTACAATTTTTTTTTTTAGTTTTTTACCAAAAATATAAATGTATGTACTAATGATTGTAGAAAAATAAAAAATAAACAAAACACACACACACACACACACACACACACACACACACACACACACACACACAATTATTCTTCTCTTATTATTCTTCAATTGATTTATTTCTTAGTTATAAATCTAATACATGGATACTGTAGTGTCAGATGGATGACCATGACTAAAAATTCTAAACAACCCCTTGTGAGTATGTATGACATTAGACAAACCAAATATCATTCATGTACCATTTCTCTTGGTGTCACTTTCTTCTTGTGTATCCTCTTATATTCACATACATATACATTGCACATATTATCAATATTCTACATACCTTTGAGTATATATGTAGTTGAGGTATTTAAGAAGGATTGGTATATTAATATCATTTCTCTTCTATACAATGAATCTTAGATGTAACTTTTGGTATATAGAAAGGTGCATGGTATTTTGGTTAGTTTGGTTATTTGACAATTAGGTATATTGAAAGGTATGAATGATATGAATGAACCATGATGAAATACAATAACATAGATATGTAAAGTATGTAAGTGGTTTTAAGTCTTATACTCAATATAAATAGAGTGTGCATATAATATTTTACATGGATAAGACTTATAAATTAGCATTGATGGTATAATTCAAAAAAATTGATAGAATTTAAGAAGATAAATGAGGCCAAAAAGGAAGATAATCACTTGTATTAAGGGGGTGAAGTGGGTTTAATTCCACTAGAGGATAATCACTCCATGTTATAGAAGTATAATAGAATAATATCAAAGAGTTTCAACATTAATAGAAAAGAAAAGGATTTTAGAGAGGTAAAGGCTATGGCAATGTTAGAGGAATGAATGTTCTACATAGACCTTATGTTTTTTACAAATGTGGAGAAGAAGTGCACTTATCATTTGATTATCCACACTATCATGAACAAGAAATGAGGAAAATGGATCATCCAAGAATAAATTTGGTAGAGGCTAAAATAGAAGAGAAAAATATAAAAATTATAGCAACAGACATAGGATAAAATGTCGTGATGAGGATAATAATGATAACTCAAAGTAAAGAGTTGGTTTAAAATAAGCAAGGTGGTGATTCATGGGTATGTAAAAATATTTTTAGAACAGGGCACACTTTAGGAGGTAAGATATGTAGATTAATTATATATAATGGTAATATGGTTCTTATATAAATGGTAGATAAATTATGTCTGCAATGTGAAAAATATCCTTATTCTTATCATATTTCGTGGTTTAATACAAAAAATAAATTTATAGTAGATAAAATGTGTTTATTAAGGTTTTTATAAGAAAAACATACAAAGGTGAAATATATTGTCATGTTACTCCAATGGATTCATGTCATGTGATGTTGACAAGAAAATTCATTATGGAGCAAAGAATACATATATTTTTTGGAAATATGGTACAACGGTAGTTTTATTACCTCTTCTAGACGAATGGTGGGCATAAAGCATTTTATCCACAAAATAATATATCAAAAACATGAGGTTGACAGGTTGTTATTTATTAATAACAAAGAAAGAAGACACATAAGTAGTAAAAATACTAATAAAATCAACATAAATGTTGAAAGAATATGCATATGTTATACCTAATGAGTTACCATTTGGTATACCATTAAAGAAAGACATTCAAGATCATATTAATTTGATTCCAATATCATCTTTGCTTAATCAATCAACTTATATAAGATGAATCTAATAAAACATGCATCATTTAATAAAATATGTAGTAAGAAAGTGAATTAGTCCATGTGAAACACTAACATTATTAAATCCAAAGAAATATATAACATAGAGGATGTGTGTGGATAATAAAGCATTCTATAAAATAACAATAAAATAAATATTTGCTATACCTCATTTATATGATATGATGGATGTGATTGCAGGAGAAAAATACTTTACTTTAGAAAGTTCATTTTAAAATTTAGTTCTATTGTTGTGAAAATAATAAATTGCATGAAATGGAAAAAATTAAATGGATAAAGGCAACAAAGAAAAGCTTTTAATTGTTGAAGAAGATTAAAACAAAAACTAAATTTAGCATTACCATATTTTAACAGTTATTTTTGAGGTTGTTTGTTATGCTTCACATATGAGAATTTGTGTTGTGTTTAGTCAAGAACGAAGGAAAAAAACATATTCTAGTTAGAAATTGAATGAAGTAAGAAATAAATCTTTTACATATGATATCAGATTTTATGCCAAGCATTAAGACATTGGACAAAAAATACCTAGTGCTTAAGTAATTTATCTTATTTATAGATCATGAAGCTTTAAAGTATGTGAACACTCAAAAGAGGTTAAATAATAGACATAAAATTAGGTGTCTTTCTTGTAGGAATATACTTTGATTTTGGATCATAATTTAGGAAAATAAAATTAGATAGCTGATGGTTTGATTAGAAGAGTGACAATTTTAACTACAATGGCATGTGGAGGAGTTGGATTTCATGTTGTTAATGAATTATATGATTCTTATGCATACTTTGGTAAGATAATTGAGAAATGTAGGAATGCATTAATGGGTGAGACACGTACTATTCATGATGAGTATTTTATACATGATGGGTATATCTTGAAATAAAAATAATTATATATTCTATTTGAGTCTGTATGAGATGATATTATTATAGAATTAAAAAATGGTGGTTTGGGTGCATAATTTGGTGCAAATAAGATAATAAATTTAATATAGGATAAATATTTTTAGCCAAATATGAAGAGAGATGAGGAATTATATGTTTCAAGATGCAAAATGTGTCAAGGGAATAAGGGCTATGAAAAAAATATAAGATTGTACATTCCATTACAAGTTCGTAGAGGACCATTAACAAATTTTAGTGTGAATTTTCTGTTGGTATGGCCAAACACACATAAAGGTAATGATTCAATTTTTGTTATTATAGATAAGTTTTTTAAAGATGGTCCACTTTATTGTATTTAGAAAAACTAATGATCTCAATAAAGTTGTAAAACTATTTGTCAATGATGTTGTAAGATTACATGGAGTTTTGAAAAACATTACATCAGATAGGAACACAATTTATAAGTCATTTTTAAGGAATATATGGAAGAAATTGGAACTAAGATAAAATTTAATAATACGTACCACCCAAAAAAATGGAAAGACATAAGTATTAAATAGGATATTAATTTTTTTTTTTGATATGCATAGTTGGAGAGAAGCCCAAGCATTTGGACTTGGCTTTACCATAAGTTGAGTTTGCATATATTAGTTTAGTGAGTATATGAATATGATAATAAATATTTTATATTATTTAAACCATACATCCTATGAATATTTTAAATTTAGAGCAGTTTTCAATTGTGAAATGAGTTAGTGATGATGTAGAATATTTTTGGAGCATATATAATAATTGCAATAAGAAGTAAGAAGAAAGCTACATGAGAGTAATATAAAGTATAAAAAAACAAAAAATGTAATAAGAAGGTCAAAATAATTTGGAAAATAAGATTTGGTGATGGTACACTTGAGAAAAGAAAGATTTTTAAAAGCGACATATAACAAGTTGACGTACATGAAAATTGGTCCATGTAGAATTGTGATAAAAATTAATGACAATGCTTATGAAGTGAGTTTATGATATAATTTTGATATCTCTTAAGTACTTAATGTTTCATATTTAAATTATTTTCATAGAGAAGATGACGAAGGGAATAAGATGAATAAGTAGATTGAAAATAACATGTACTAAAGAAGAAGAAAGAAAATAAGTGTAGGTTCTAGATATGAAAATACTGAACACAAGAAATGAAGCTATGACATGTATTTGGTATAGTTTGAATAACTACAACAATAAACAACTCTTATATTTGAAAATGAGATCTTAAAATTTTGACAAGGAAAAATAATAGGGTTTTAATTAGGGCAACTCATAGAAATTGAGTTGTTTTAAACCAAAGGAGATGCAAAGACTCGTCTTATCAAAACCATAAATTGTAGTTCATAACTATATTTGAGATCTTGTTTACATTGAAATGACAATATCAAACACCATAATGTGATAATATTAGCTTCTAGGTGGTTATAATTATTTTAAATATATTTCTATGGACATAAGTAATTGTCTAAGGACATCTAAAATTATATTTTAGTATTAAAAAAAAACTTATAAATTAGATATCTTTGTAATTGGATATCAAGTTAAGTTAAAATTCATTTATTAGTGTGATAAAAATTAATGACAATGGTTACAAGATGAGTTTACGATAATTTTTTTTCATCTCTTAAGTATTTAATGCTCCATATTTACATTATTTTTATGGAGAAGATTATGAAGGGGAATAAGATGAATAAGTATATTGAAAGCAACATGTACTAAAGAAGAAGAAATTAAATATTATTTAAGTCTTTGATATGAAATTACTGAACACAAGACATGAATCTATAACATGTATTTGGTACAGTTGGAAGGATTACAACAAGAGACAACACTTGGATTTTAGAAAAAGAGCTTAAACTTTTGACAACAAAAAATAGCAGCATTTTAATTAGGGCAACTCACATAAATTGATTTATTTTTAACCAAAGGAGATGTAAAGTTTGGTCTTCTAAAAACCATAACCTTGAATTCGTAACTCTATTTGAGATCTTGTCTGCATCAAATGCTAATATCGAAGAGCATAATGTGATAATATTAGCCTCTAGGTGGTTATAGTTATTTTAAATATATTTCTATGGACACAAGTGATTATCTAAGGGTCCCAAATTATATTTTAGTATTTAAAAAATATATAAAAAATAGATATCTTTCTAACCGAATATGAACTTGAGTTAAAATTCGTCTATTAATGTATATTAACTATGTATAAGATATGTGAAGATATTTAATCCCACCCAAGTTTGTATACAAAACTTACTAAAACTAACAATTGAAAAACTTTCTAGAAGATGAAAGTTATTAAAAATACCAATTATTAAAAATTATATGGGCCAATTATTAAAAATTATATGGATCATTTAATTTATGGTAGATTTTATTTATTTCAGTTTTTAATTATACATATCAAATCCAATTTTAAGTTAAACTTTATTTACAAACTTTTATATAATATTTTATTTATTCAATAAAAATCATTAAAGAATATTGTTTTCCTATAATTTCTAAATTTTTCATTATTAATATTTTACTTAATTAATTTGTAAATTCTTCATATATATTTTTAATGAACTGAGAATAAAATATCTTATTAAATCATCATTAAAAATCATATATAAAAATGCTGGATGATATCTATGTATCAACAATTTCATCTACATCTTCCAAAATATTTATCCCTCAAATAGCACATATGTTTCATTTTATCCAATTGAACAATAACTAATCATAAATCCTAATTGATCCAATTTCCCAGTATTTTATTGTTGGAAGAATCCAACTAACTCAATCCACATTGAATGCCTGATTTATTCTAAATTAAACCAAACATGGTTTATTTCTTGTAGGGTGGAATTAAATAAAAACAGGGTGCACCAGTTTTCAATCGAAAAATCCACTATTACATATAACTTAAAATGCGAGTCTCATAAATTCAACCTGAATTCAAAAACATAATTCAATATTTTTCATTAAAAAAAATAGATAATTCACTATAGATATGACCTACTTATACTTGGATTTTGGGCCCATACCGTTCCATAATCAAATAACGTTACTTTGAAGTCGGATCAAAATTTGGCCCAATTAAAAATTGCTTTAGGACTTTAATTCTTATTTTTTTAATCAAATTCCATTCCAAAATATGTTAAGTTGATTTTGAATATCGAATTTATGTTCGAACAAATTTTAATTTAAGCAGCATCAGTCATTTTAGTTGGATTATTTATATATATATATATATATATATATAACACGAATGACGCATCCTTCCTAATTTTCCATGTTATGATTTGTTAATTATGCTATACAAGAGTCCACAAGGTGTTCTTTTTGTTACAGAAATGTAGCAGAATTTTCCAAAATATATAATTTAATTAAAGTCGAATATTTATTCAAAGAAAAATTGCCATCTGGCAATCTGGCGTGAGTCTGCCTTGAATGCTCCTGCATACTTCGCATTGAATGTCCCTGACCATGTCTTATAGACGATAATGTGCTTCAACATAGGGAATACACATTCATTTGTTTTGTATTCATAATTTTCTTGTAAATATCTCTGGTTTTTCTGCCATTGATCTGAAATGTTCCTCCTCGCCCTCTGCGTACAAATGCCCAATAAAAATGTATTCATTTCCTTTTTACTCCACCGGAGTCGCTCTCTCTGACTACATTTTCTAGGGAAAAAAGTTGAACTGGCACGAATCTACATTGAATGCTCCTGGCTACATAGTGTTAGTTTTTATGATCAGAATTGAAACATTTAGTAAATGCAACACAATGAATAATGAACACAACAATATACCCTGGGAAAACCCTCCAATTTGACAGGAAAAACCCAGCAACAATATATCTCTTATATATTGAATGATAAGAACAACAAACTACTTTACAATGGCCAAATCCAAGGCCTACAAGAATGGCTTCACTTCTTGAAGCACAACGAATAAGATCACACTTGATAAATCTGATTTGCTCTTGAAATAACTTGATCTACTCCTTAAAAGTCTGCTCTGCCTTGTAAATTATACTTATTATTATCTTGAACAATGAGAAATCACTCTATATATATACAAGTGAGAGGAAACAGACACATCTCTTCAATTTCCCTATCGGCCTCCACCAAACAAATTATGTCTTAAATAATACAATAAGTTGGGCTGGAAGTGGGAGCTCGATGCTGCTCCTTCAACATCAACACTCCCTCTCAGCTAGGGAGGATACTTCCAGCTGCATAAGACATATCACCTCATCGTGATGTCAATCACAATGGCTACAACAATGCATAGTATGTACAAGCGTTCATCACTTTACATGATATCCACCATGGTTTTTCTAGAGGGTGGAATCAAGGGATTTCACGTTGAACTTCTCTCATAGAGAAGAACTTGTTATCAAGGGATTTCACCTCAAACTTCTCTCATAGAGAAGAACTCGTTATCAAGGGATTTCACCTCAAACTTCTCTCACATAGAAGAACTCGCTATCAAGGGATTTCACTTTGAATTTCTCTCACATAGAACTTGTTATCAAGGGTTTTCACCTCAAACTTCTCTCACAGTGAAGAACTCATTATCAATAATAGCTTTGGTGGATTCTACAATAGATGTGTACTTCCTTTCTACAACACCAATCTGTTGAGGGTTGTAAGGGACACAAAACTCCCTGTTAATTCCTGCTTCAATGCAAAAGTTATGAAATCCTTCAGAGGTGTACTCCCCTCCATTGTCGGATCTCATAACTTTGATTCTCTTCCCATATAAGTTCTCTACCTGAGCTTTAAACTCTTTGAATCTCTCAAGTACTTCTTTAGATTTCAAGAAATAAATCCAAGTCTTTCCATGGCACAACCTTTGCAAGTACCTTCATGCTCCTAGTTGAATTTTGGAAGACTCGTGACCATCTTCTTCATGATAGGTAGAGCTCTAAAATGTAGGTCAGCCAATTTTTGATGCCAAAGATCACACAATGTTGAATAATCATGTACTAATCCCCAAAGTGGACAAGTGATCAGCCTATAGAGGCCCTCATGTCTAACTCCAATTACGCAAGTAGGTTTGAAGTTGGAATTCTTCATCCACACAAGAACTTTGCCTTCGGAGAAGGCAACTTGGTATCCCTTGTCTTCCAAAGCTGAAATGGAAATCAAATTTCGTTTGACGCCTAGAATATAGAGAACATCACTTAACCTTAAAGTAATGTCAGAATTCAAGTGGAGAGTAGAGATCCCAATCCCTTTCACCGAATAGCTAGCATCATCTCCAATGATAACTTGTTCACTAGAAGTTCTCTCCATCAAGTTTGATAAATGATCCTTAAAACTAGTGATGTGTCGAGATGCACCACTATCAATCAGTCAAGTGTTGGTATCGGTAGGTACATTGCTTGACAATGCCAAATAAAACAAATATTCACATGATTCCTTTTGAGGAGAGGCATCATTAACATTTTTCAATGGTGGCTTGTTGCTTAGGCCCAGAGGGACAATGCTTGGCAATGTGACCATACATGTCACACCTAAAGCATTGGATTTTGGAGAGGTCCCTCTTCTTCTTGAAAGCAGGAGCACCATCAGTTCCATTATCTCTGTTCCTCTTGAAGAATCCTCTACCTGCACGTGATGACAGAGCCTCACAACTCCATTAGACATAAATTCATGGTTTATGTTATTGAGCATGAAAATCGAGTCCACCTGCCACCCAGGCTCATGTGCAGTGATTCTCCACAGCACGAAGAGATGCATAATATAACTTTTGCAAAGCATTCTCCAGTAATCACTGCTGGGAGCAAAACCAATGGCTCTCTCGAACATGAGTTGTTGAGCAAACTATTTCAGTGGCCTGTCTATGAAATGAGGTGCACTGAGCAACTCCCGAGCTACCTCAGGGTTAGATGTGATAATAGCTGGAGTTGAGCCTAAGCTGAATGCCATCAACTTCTTCGCATCATGTATACGAGCGAGATGAGCGAGCTTGCGATGGGCAAGATCCACACTCATATCGATCAAGATTATGATGATGGGAAAAACTACTGGGCCCAGGAATGGTAGTAGCCACAATACTTTTCTCACCCTTCTTGTGCCTTTTGGCCCATGCGCATCCCCCTAGATTCGACCATGCAATCACAATAGCACAAACTGGCAAAAGAAACACTGCGACGTACAGTGTCCATGCTGAAATTATATCGTCGGTGGTTTGTAACAAGCAACCACAACCATCCTGACTAAAATAGGGATATACAAGATATATAAAGAACAATAGAGTATCGCTGCAATGACAAATCTGATCACGATCTTCAAACCCGCTCTGATACCATGTTAGATTTTATGATCAGAATTGAAACATTCAGTAAAAGCAACACAATGAACAATGAACACAACAATTTACCCTGGAAAAACCCTCCAACTTGAAGGGAAAAATCCAGCAACAATATATCTCTTATATATTGAATGATAAGAACAACAAACTACTTTACAATGGCCAAATCCAAGGCCTACAGGTATGGCTTCACTTCTTGAAGCACAATGAATAAGATCACACTTGATAAATCTGATTTGCTCTTGAAATAACTTGATCTACTCCTTAGAAGTTGGCTCTGTCTTTTAAATTTTACTTATTATTATCTTGAACAATGAGAAATCACTCTATATATATACAAGTGAGAGGAAAGAAATGCATCTCTTCAATTTCCCTATCGACCTCCACCAAACAAATTATGTCTTAAATAATACAATAAATTGAACTGGAAGTGGGAGCTCGATGCTACTCCTTCAACATCAACACATAGCAATGAATGCTCCCGCCCACATAGCATTGAATCGCAGTGACCATGTCATAGACGATAATGTGCCCAACACAGGAAACAAAATTCATTTGATTTGTATTGATAATTTGAAAAACACGTGTCTCTGGTCTTCCTGTCATTGATCTGAAATCATTCTGCCTCACTCTCTGAGTACAAATGTCCTGTTCAAAATGCAGTTACTTCTCTTGCCTCCACTGGAATGGCCTCCTTGCACTTTCAGCTCAAGCCTATGTTTGAAGGCCGAAGAACCTAATGGTTTTCTAAAGTCCGTGCAGATCGATGAGTTTGTAAAGACGGTCGAAACGTTTGCTGATATTGCAGCGCAGTCAGCTGATGAGGTAGCTTTGCTTCGAGATTTTTGAGATGTTTGTCGTTCTGCTACTGGTTTTCTTGAGTTTGTTTTCAAGGGGTTTTCTACTCTATTTATTGTTTTCCCCAGATAGTCGATTTGCAGAGGCATTTTAGTTTATACTATTTTTATTTATTTTTAAATGGAGTAGTACTTTACTTTATATGTGCACAGTTTGGATAGGAATCATATGGACACTCTTCTGTTAGGGATTTTTGGTTCAAATTCAACTGTAATTGTCATTTTGTATCTTTCTTCTTCTTCTTTTCTTTCCTTTTTTTTTTTTTTCGCCCTTTTTACTGTGCTAAATTTAACTGTAATTATCATTAGCATTTATTTTCTGTTTTCTTAAATTTAAATTACTGGACAATGTTTTCCTTTGTATGGACACACTTCAATTGGTTACAATTTAGGAGGGATACCAAGCCAAGCTCGGCGGATTAAAGAATTAAAGATCCGCCCCTCTCCTCCTTCACAAATCCTCCCTGTTAAGCTTTTCATATTTTAGTAACGTATCGGAGAATAGCCCGATATTCAGAAAACAAAATAAATATTTATCATATTAAGTTGAATATATATGTGTGTTAAGTTGAAGTTTTTTACAAATAATTTAATTAGAGTAATTTTATTAGATATTAACTTTTAGTGGCATTTATATTTGTGTATGTTTTAGTCATTTATTTAAATAATTTTTTAGAGTTATCATTTACTTAAATAATATTTTTATTTATTTATTTTTGGTAATAATTATAAGAAAAGGTGATAAATTTTAATAGACATTCATTGTAAGTAGATGTTTTCTTAAAAGTTTAAAGTGAATGGATACAAAATGTCATTAAATCGAAAAGATTGAGTCCATGGTGAGAATGATGGTTGTTTATATCAATTTATCAAGGCACAAGTTCTTCTAGACACCTGACACAAAGAGTCAAACGGTTAAGACAAGGATTCTATCATGGGTGAATTTGATGGTGTGGATGCCCGTTAATTATGGTGACTTAATCAAGGAAGTCACTGACTTAGATGTATGTTTACTCAACATTGTAATCCTCTATATGTTTACTCTAAAATATCGACAAAAATAACAACATTTTATATAATTCAATGATTCATTATAATACTTAAGTAATATGTGTGTGTGTGTGTGTGTGTGTGTGTGTGTGTGTGTGCGTGCGTGCGTGCGTGCGTGCGTGTGTGTGTGTGTGAATAGTTGGTTACATGGGTTCACTAAACTAGCATGAAATTTGACATTTGTAAATACAAAACAAGAATTGCACCTACAATGCTAAAATTTGGGGTTTCTTATCTTCACCTTTCCTCTTGTCAATGGAGGTGAGTTAATATGGGAGTTGCTTCTCAATAGTGCATGTGAGAAACTTGGACATAACACGGTGGGAAAGCAACCCATAAAATTTCACTACAACTATAGCCATTACTACAAATCAAATAGAATAGGTGCTATGGAGTAGCTATAGTACCTGCCATTTGTAGGGAATTGTGAACATGGCCCACTAGAATCAATTTGAATCATATAGATAATAGAAATAATTTGCAACACAAATGATGAAAACACATTTCTTTCTTCTAGATGCCATCAATCCATACCGTAGAACATAGGATATACGTTGCTTGTAGTCTACATTATGACAATAGTTTTTTGCAGTATCAAAATCAAGTTGTCATCTACTAGCTATAACATCATTCACTAACAATAGATAATAAACAACAAATAACTATAAATATTGTGACATTTTTAAAAAATAATGTTGAATATCAATACATAATAAACAACTAACAAATATAAATATTGTTATAATTTTTAAATATAATGTTGAATATAGTGTGTGGTTAGGAAATTTAGTGGAGATAAGGAAATTTTTAATAATATCTATAAAGGTAACTTTATGTTAGAGGTACAATCACTGAGGGTGTGGGGGCATGGGTGAATCAGTGAGCCCAAATAATCCAACTTCAATTCTGATATTTACAAATACTTAATCAACTACAACAAGAATTCATGAAGCATTTACAACATTCATAGTAAAGATCAAGAAACACAATGCAAGATCAATCACATAACATACATGGGAAACACTCTTGGGGAATAAAACCCACTGGAACCTACAATTGGGTTATTGTCCTATAATAAAAAAATATAATTTAGACAAGTTGCAACTGATCAAGGAACCAAAATATCTATTTAACAAGACTCTAATTCCATAAAGTGCTACTACACCTATCTAGCTGAGCTACAACAACAACCAGACCTTTTAGCAAGTTTTACCTTGTACGGAGGCTATAACCACTTTAGATACTAAACTATCATAAAAAAACCTATGATAACACTTTCAGCTTTGAAATGATATCAACAACCCCTGACGATGGACCTTAGCTTATCTCTCTTCACCTTCACTAACTCTTAATATGCATGAGCAAAATTATGCCAACAAAATTATGACCTAAAGATCATACAAAAAGTCCTCAAAATGATATGCTCTTCAACACATCCTTAGGGCATTCTACCCCACCTTCACTCCACAAAAATACACACAAGCCTCTCTCAAATCACTCCATCTCTCACTTATAAGTCTAGAACCCATCATATTTGGTTCTACTATTTATAGATCAATCTTGATCAACACCATCTTGGTTAGCCATTAGGCATGTCTTAACCCTTAAGAAATCTATCATATGAAGATAAGGTTCAATAAAATTTATATAGGTCAGCCATAGTATCTATGGGTCATCCTTAAGAAACTAAACCTTTTAAACACAACACTTGTAGCTCTTATAGGTCTCATGGAGACATATTAACCCATTACCACTCCTTCGAAGAAAACAAGAACATGAGACCAATTTTAAATATATGGGTCCACTTTTTATGTCCACTTCACCATCCTCAAATAAACTTAGTCAACTTGGCTTGCATCTGCATATGCTTAAAATAACTTAAACACTGACTTGGTGCACACAGTCACCCTAAATAAAACCACAATCAACTTATTAACCATTGTTCATGATATAGAGTTTAGTTTGTAAAAAATTTTCAAAATGTAATGAAAATAATTTCATAGCATAGAGCTCATCAAGAGCTTTTTGGCATTTTTTGTGGTTTTCAAAACGGACACCGTATGCAAAAGTTATAGGCCGCTAAAGTTATGATGCGACAGGGAAAATGTGGTGTTGTAAGATGATGTGGTGCAATGTGGACATGCCAAGTGGACCAATCAGGTGGTGACATGTGGCATTTAACGGGAGTCCATAGAAACTTCTGATTTTATATTGCAATGTATTTGAAGTTGCATTTAATTTTTAAAGTCTGTAGAAACCCAACCAATGAGGGATAAATTGTTTTTAAAACTTTGTAATTATTCCTTGGTAATATTTTAATTACAATTTTCCCCAGCCATATGCGAGAAACCAGCTTGCCACGTCACATGCCGTGAGAAATGCCACATCCTAGAATATATGCTAGTTTGGAGAAAATGAGAAGAGGACATGAAGTTAGCATATATGCTAAGTTAGTATATGAACCAATGAACCAATGCTATGTAAGGCACCTTGAGCCCACCAAAAGGGGCGTTGGCATTGGTAAAGGAGCCACCATTCTTTTTAAAGCCACAAAGCCATTTCCCATTTGCCAATGTGGGATAATGAGATAACCCAAGCGCCCAAAAAGGAAGGAATAAGACATGAACTTGTGACCCACCTTGTAAAAAGGATAAGTCTTGAGTGACCAAGACACAGAATTGGAAGTATTTTTAAAGGATCGAAATTGTATTTAAAGGTAAGCTTCTAGCTGACTATGTATGAAAAATATAGACCAGTTTGCTGTAATTGATCAATTTGGAGTCCTTTGAGGCCAAACCAAAGCTGGAGTAAACTACAAACTTGTTTAGAATTATGATACGCTCTGTGTAGTATATTCATTTTCTCATTTTAGACAATTGGTGATGTCATTTTGAGCTACGAAAGTTGCCAATTTTGATTTGGAGAAGCCTTTGCTTGTGATTCAAGAAAGTGAAGGACGTGCTGAGTCAGTCAAGGTCTTTTGAAGGTATGATCACTATTATTACAGAGAGATATGATATTTTTTAATTTTTAAGTATTATTTTAGCTTGTAAATTTTAGCAACATTAATGGATCAATTTGATAAGAACCTGGGGATGTAGGAATTCCAAACCCCATAAATAATTTATGTGTTTTGATCTTTAGATTCAGTTTTGCATTTTAATTTTAGTTAATTTACAGATTATAAATTTAGATTTTAAATTAGCATGCAAAATTTAATCATTTGATCATTTATGGGAAATTGGATAAAAATAATAATTTAGAAAATTTGACAGTTTCAATGGATAACTGAAGTGATCTTTTCAATTCACTTTATTTTAGTTTTGAAACATGATGCTTGGATCAGATTTTAATCAGATTTAAATATGCCAACGTTATTAAATTGAGAATTTTTCACTTCTAATTTAGTTTAATTTAGCAGAATTGAGAATTTAAAAGATCCATTTAAATGTTTTAAAAAGTAGTGAAGTTCCTACTGGTGTTTACAAATCAAATTTTGGTATCAGAGCAATTAGAATGCAAGGTTTGATTCTCGTTATATGTTGACAGTTGCTTCCAGAATAGTTGGATAATTTGTTTGCAGATTGATTATATTATAGTGTGCAGTGTGGAATCAAGTGTTTGCAGGAAACCATAGGCAAGTTTTCATAGATTAAGGCCATCAAAGATGAAAATACAATCTTGAGATGACAAAAAATTACACTTGAATTGCAAGTGGCAAAGTTAAAATCAGAGCTCGAATCCAAGGATAAGCTCTTGATTAGATTGCAATGTGGTGAGTGTGAAAAGGTAAAGCCTTCAACTTCAGATGCAGAGACTATGACTGAGTGCACTATAAGTTATTCACCAAGTAATTCATCTACTTCTTTCCATTTAGATTCAAATTCAGATTAAAGTAATGATGCTTTTAGTAGTTTTGAACAACACACTAAGGGTATAGGATCCAAATTGTTGATGAAAATGAGATTTAATGAAAGAGGTCTTGGTTGAAATGGCCAAGGAATTACTAACCCAATTCAGGTTGAGCATATACCTCTCATGCAGGTTTGGGTTATACTAGTGTGTAGGTGGATGATGGAGAAGTTTCTTCCATGGCTAAAGGAAGACGAGCTTCTAATAGCAAAGGTTCTAGGCCACTAGTTCAAAAGTGTAAAGGTAAAATAGGTATTGAGATTCCACCTCCTAGTTCCTACACTAGAGTTAACTCTAAATCTTCTGAACCACTTTTTATGTTTAATAAGTTTGGCTATAATGTACAGAAGATAATGAAATTATTTCCATGCACTTTTTGTGGGATGAATAACCATAGTGCTAAGATTTATTGGAAATGAAAAGCTTTGTTTAAGAAGATTGCATGTTTGAAAGACCGTTCTCATGTTAAGTTGGGAATTGGCAAAAGGGGACCCTCACCTAAGAAGGATGTTTGCACTCATTATAAAGTGAGTGGACATAAGATTGATAGATGTTTTAAACTTCATTTATCTTCACATTCAAGTAATGTTAAAACAAAGATGATTTACAAACCTCTCACTAAGGTTAATGAAGCTAATTCAATCCATAACGTAGTTGACAATAAAACCCAAGATAAGGTAAAAACTACAAGTGAAAATCCATTTAATAGGTTAATTAAACAATTTTTTCAATTACATATGGAAAAACCCAACTTGATAAAGCATGCAATTGATAATGAATCCACATAGACAATCAATTTCACGAGGAAGAAAATATTGGTTAAGTGGATTATAACTACATTATTTTTGCAAAGCATAGTTAAGAATTCATTTAAGGGCATGAAAAAGCTTTGATATATGTATATTAGAGTTGGTGGGAACAATTCAAGACATGTTTACCATATGAAGTTTTTCAATTCTCACTTTTTGATAACTCTATGTTTTTGATCTCCAGAATATACTATATGGGTAGTCTAATAATGGATATGAAAATAACTCATTTGAAACAATTGGGGATATAATAGAGTGATGTTGTGAGTTGTTTCCTTACAACACTTTCTAATATTTAACTTCTATTTTTAGAATGTATCTATTTTTGGCACATGGATGTATATATGCATTGTAAGACCCTATGGGCATGTTTGAGATGTTAGGCAATATATACACTTTGTGTTGTTTGCATTTGCTTAGCATATAAGTCCCATACTAGGGAAATGCATTGAAACATGCCTACAACATTAATTGTATATTTTCAACATTATAAACTTGTCTTGCAGTTACATTGGGAGTTGTTGGTAATTCACCGCTTTACATGATGTGACATTTGGGCAGGCAATTTGATATGTTATAATCACTTTGCCAGTTACAAATTCACTTACTCATGCCTTTTAGATTAGGCATTTTTTTAGTTTGATTGTGAATCACTTTAATGCAATATTTTATATCTCTTGCTATGATTGGGTTCTATTTTCATGGATGTAGTAGACAAGTTATCAGTTTTCAGGAGATTGTAGACTTTTGGAGACCAAACGCCTCTTTTTTAGGGAGGTGTGATCCAAATTTCAATTTGAAAAAAGTTTCCAACTTGTAATGAAAATGATTTCACAATGTAGATCTTGTCAAGAGCTTTCTAGCACTTTTTGCAGTTTGCAAAACAGACACCGTATGCAAAAGTTATAGGTTGCTAAAGTTTTGATGCGACAAGGAAAATGTGGTGTTTCAAGATGACGTGGCACAATGTGGACATGAAAAATGGACCAATCAGGTGGTGACACGTGGCAGTCAATGGGAGTCCATAGAAACTTCTAATTTTATATTGTAATGTATTTGAAATTGCATTTAATTTGTAAAGTCCGTAGAAACCCTACCAATGAGGGATAAATTGTTTTTAAAACTTTGTAATTATTCCTTGATAATATTTTAATTACCATTTTCCCCATCCACATGGGAGAAACCAACTTGCCACGTCACATGCCATGAGCAATGCCACGTCCTAGAATATATGCTAGTTTGGAGAATGTGAGAAGAGGACATGAAGTTAGTGTATATGCTAAGTTAGTATATGAACCAATGAACCAATGCTATGTAAGGTACCTTGAGCCCACAAAAAGGGGCATTGGCATTGGTAAATGAGCTTCCATTATTTTTAAAGCCACAAAGCCATTTCCCATTTGCCAATGTGGGATAATGAGATAACCCAAGCACCCAAAAAAGAAAGAATAAGACATGAACTTGTGACCCACCTTGTAAAAAGGATAGGCCTTGATCGACCAAGATACAAACTTGGAAGTATTTTTAATGGAGCGAACTTGTATTTAAAGGTAAGCTTCTGGCTAACTGCGTATAAAAAATATAGACTAATTTACTGTAATTGATCAATTTGGAGCCCTTAGAGGCCAAACTAGAGCTCAGAGTAAACTACAAACTTGTTTAAAATTTTGATATGCTATGTGTAGTATATTCATTTTCCCATTTTGGAGAATTGGTGATGTCATTTTGAGCTACAAAAATTGTCAATTTTGATTTGGAGAAGCCTTTGCTTGTGATTCAGGAAGGTGAAGGACGTGCTGAGTCAGCCAAGGTATTTGAAAGGTCTGATCACTATTATTGCAAAGAGATATGATATTTTATTTTTTGTAAATATTATTTTATCTTGAAAATTTTAGCAACATTAATGGATGGTTCGATAAGAACCCGAGGACGTAGGAATTCCAAACCCTGTAAATAATTTCTGTGTTTTGATCTTTGGATTCATTTTTGCATTTTAGTTTCAGTTAATTTATAGATTATAAATTTAGATTTTAAATTAGAATGCAAAATTTAATCATTTGATCATTTATGAGAAATTGGATAAAAACAAGAATTTGGAAAATCTGACAGTTTCAATGGATAATTGAAGTGATCTTTTCAATTGACTTTATTTTAGTTTTGAAACATGATACTTGGATCAGATTTTAATAAGATTTAAATATGCCAACGTTATTAAGTTGAGAGTTTTTTGCTTCCAATTCAGTTTAATTTATCAAAATTGACAATTTAAAAGATCCATTTAAATGTTTTAAAAAGTAGTGAAGTTACTACTGGTGTTTATGTATTAGTTCATACTTAAGATAGATTGATCACACTTCTAAAATACACACATATCATTTTCATTGAGACTACCACATGCTTCAATAGAAAATTCAACATGAGACATTGAAACAACATCAATACAAGCTCATATATCCTTCTCGAGTAACTTGTAAGACAAGCATGAACACATAATCAACTTCTAGGCTCAAAATCATTGATTGTACTCACTTGTAGATCTTGAAATCAGATTATTATGTAGTTTTTTTAATGATAGATCAGATATTTACATTACCTAATTACCCAATTTGTATATGATATTATGTTTGTTTATTGTTTAGGAGACATATTTTTATTTTTTAGGTATTCTACACATAAAATATGCACCTATAGGTTATCAAAATATCATCTAAGACAATCGTAGGTACTCACATATAAAAATCAATGACACTACTAACTAGAATGTGACAATAGTCAATAGACAATGCTAAAATGCATCCATATCCTCCTAGTGTGGTCCTATCTAAATAAATCACATAATGTTATTTTCAGCTATGACATATTTCACATATAAGATGCATCATGGGGTTCTCTTCATCTTTGGTTTTTACAACACCAACAAATAAATTTTCTATTGAAAGATATCGTCAAAATACAGAGCTCTAATTTTTCCTATATTAATATTCAAATATTTGAATAGAAATGGTCATAGTTAACCTTGAAACACAATGCTCAGATCATGTGGACTCTTAGCTGAGGATCAATCTCGTACCATCAATCTTTTATGAGATTTAATGTATATACCCTAAATGTGAAATGTTAAACCTCTATCACTTTAACCTCATCTCGTGCCCTCTAAAAATATTGACTTAATGCGCTCTATCAATCTCTACAAATCAACAAGGTCAATAATGATCAATGCTCACTGTCGATCAAACTGTACAAACGCTTTCTCACCATTAGATCATTACCCTATACCTCTTCTTAGATGTTAAACATCATGCACTTATCTTCATCTCACTGCCTACTGACTTCTTGGAGTCATGCACACTGTTGATGTTGATCGAGATTTAACACCTTCAAAAAATACTAAGTATGGGGACCCTATCAATATACATGAGTAGCCATTTTATACCTCAATAAATTCTTTTGTGCTTACCCATAAGATCTCAAATTTGGACTAGTTGATCTCATTCCTTAGGAGAATCCAACCATGTAATACATTACTCTTAGAAATCTCATGCATGTGAGATATAATGCCATTAAAGTGACTTCTCAAAAAATTATATCATAGATCCAACCATGTCCAAATCTACCTGAGAGGCTAACTTTGAGTATCCATAACTTTTATCATGCTTCAATGGATGATCTCAGATTTAGTGCAAATTATCTATGCTCAAAATTGAACAAACCCATATGATGAGATTTTCTTGACACCTTCACATGTGAAAGATATAACACCATCAAATGGTCACTTGAATATTTCTACCTCAATGTAAAATTGGCTATGAGAAAACACATTCAAACTTCCTAGGAGCCCAACTTTGCATATGCATATATTTTAATGCACTGCATCACATTATCTAGAAATTAATGTGAATAAACTAGGTCCAAAATTGAATAAAACCATATAATCACCTTCTCCTAAACTATTCACATGTGTGAGATATTCCATCATCAAACTACTTAGCTCTTTTTGACCATATTGTAAATTTGGCTAAGTATGGGAAAATAGTGAAATCTATCTTGGAATCTGACTTTGCATCCTCATATCTTCTTACACACTACACCGCATGATCTAAAAATTTGTGAAAATAAACTAGGCACAAAAATGAACAAACCCATATGATAATTTTATTATTTCACCTCTACATGTATGAATGCTGACCTTATCAACATCCTTACTCAGCTCTTTTTGGCCAAAATAATGAATTCTGACTGAGAAGCCAACATTGCACCCTCATAACTTTGTTTTCACTTAGACACATGAATTGAGATATGGTGCATAAAAATTAGGGACTAGTATAATAAAAACCATATGACCAACTCCCCTTGACTCCTTTCCACATGGTAATGCTAATGTCATCAAACTACCTAATGAAATTTTCTACCACTAGACCCAAAGTGTCTAGATGAAAACTATGATCAACCAGATGAATTCCACTTGTGTACATAATATTTAAAAGTATAAATAACATCATAGGGACCTCTTACACATTATGAAATCACCATACTCATCCTTGATCCTCTCTATCCATGTCAATACTAAACATCAACCAATCATCCTTTAAGTGTACAAGAACAAATACATTGCACACTTCGTCATACAAGAAAAAGCACATTACACACTTTGTCATTATCATATAGACTATGAAGTCACTTCATTCAGTCACTAGGACACCTCCATGACACCAAAATAAAATCAACATGACAAATCTCTAATAATCTCCCCCTTTGTCATTGATGTCAACACTCATCAATATAGCAATATATGGCTCACCTTCTCTCTCTTCAAAGAATTCCCACAATAGGAAATTTCTCCCTAATAGGAAATTTATCCCACTTCAACATAATGACTAATTGGAGACACACTAATCATGAGCACCTAGAAATACTACAAAAATATGAAAGGACCATCTTATAAATATGATACAAATGCCCCCTTACCTTGAGCCAACCTCTTTTTATCTTGACAACTTCCTCTTGCTCCATGCTAATACTCTCTTCAATCGAGCATTACAAGAAATGAAGAAAGAACACACAAAATAAATAAAATATTATATAACTTACCAATTAACATCTGAGATGGAATCCACTTAAGAGTTATTATCAAATGCACATTCTGAGAATCTTCAGATCTCCACATACCATGAAGAAATACCATGCATGATTACTAGCCTTCTTTCTCAAGACACTTCCATGACCACCAACCCTAAATTTTCACTATAAAAAAAATGAAAAAATTACTAAACTGACCTAAAAACATACTTTTATATAATCATATATTTCTATTTTGGAAAATACTGAGCAAAAGACACTCTTCTTCAAACTAGGCCTGTCAAGCCTCCTTGTATCCCTTCCTAAAACTTGCAGAGCTCATAATTTTAAATTGACACATCTTCAAGATTTGAAACTCCATATCTATACCAATATAATATTCCCCCTCAAGTACACCAATTTTTATTAATAGGCTCATTATTTTGTAACATACTTCCTTCACAAACCTACAGGCCAATTAACCCTCCATATTGACAAAAAATTGAATAATTAGACAACCATCAACATTTAAATTTATATTAATATTGATTTGACCACCCATTTAGCCCATTAAATATACTAAAAATCATCATACCTTAATTCTCAAGGAAAACCACTTTTCTAACAAAGCTAAAAACCCCAAAAACTCAAAACAAACAGGGTCAACAAACCTCTTTCTATTCAATGCACATCATTAAAACTTCTTGCACACCTAGAGACACCCATCATACATTTTTGGACCAAAAATTGAGTTTTTATAGCTTTTGGAACCCATACATCATATAACCCATTTTAAGCCTACTTTCTCTTAAATGAAAAATAGTGAAAATGCGGAGCACTCATAAATTCTCAATTGGCACATAAATACCTTCAAACCTCAAAAAACCACCTTAATCACACCATAAATAAATTCATATACCTTTTGGAAAACCAAACACTTTTTGACATTTGTATCAAACTCACTAATCCATCTAGAACCACCCATTCTAACTATGTGCTATAGCTCCTTCATAAACCTCTGAAACATGCTTATGAAGTTGATGGTCCCCTATAACCAAAGACCTTCTCTGATTGGAATTATCATCCTGAGCATATAAAATTTATTCTCCACTAAAATGAGTCCCTTAAGAACTATATATAGAGACACCTTATATACCTTATTTCTCTAAAACAAAAACAAATCCTCATCTTCAATCTCCTCCTTGCTCATCTGATATTTGTAGTTCTTCTTCTTCTTTTTTGGCTTCAGAGAAACAAATTCCTCATCCACTTAAACATTCTCCTTTTATTATATGATTTAATTGACATTATATGGACAAAACACATATTCATTACATACCTTTTCATCTGAATAAATTTCCTTGCATCTTAGAACATCATCATTAGGCATGGAAAATTGATGTTATTTACATGATACATGCTCAAAAACAACAAGATGTTCACTTGGGTCCATACATACCTCAAGACTAGCCTCAATCAACATCTTGGTCTTCTCTTTGAGATTTATCTCTTCATTATCAACATGAGTAGACAATTAAACCTCTTGATACTCTTTAACTAATGAAGCATTCTCCACCATAAGAAAAAAATTACTTGGACCTGTAGTATAGTCATGACTCACACTTATCACCTTTAGCTTCCATGTGTTAACTTACCTTCTTTATTGAAATCTAGGAGTCTGATTAAATATACTCTGTCTTATAGGACTTTACTTGCAGTACTTAGCAATGTGACCTCTATGTTCACAATTTTATCAAACCATACCTTTTGAAAGAAATGTTTATTGTCTTACCTTATTTGGGATAGACTATGCAATGTGTCCTATTCCATGACAAATAAAACAACCTCCCCTTATTGAAGAGGACTCACCTTGTCTAATCTTATGTGGACAATGGTTTGCAAAGTTTCCCACATCAAAACAATTAAAACATTTGAGTCTGTTCACATCTTTTGACTGATGACACCTATCATAGTCCCATGTAAATTAATTTTTTACAGGTCTCTTACACTCTCTATCCCTATGACTAAATTGATTACATGTATAACATTAATCCTTGAATCTTGAATACCTCATGGAATTTGGTATTCTGATCTTATTTATCTTTACTCTACTAGCACCTTCATTCCTTGTCTAATGATTTATATTCAAAGTATGATTGTCCTAGTTCATACTAGTCTTCATCTTGCCTTGGCTTATATTCTTTTGTTCTTCCTCATATCCAAGACCAGTTCTATAATAAACATGCTTTTGACCACTCAAAATATTGTCTAGATCACCTGAGATATTTTCAAATCTCAAAAATGTCTTCACCTTAGTAGCTATCTTTTATAACCTAGATTTCAAAGATTCAATTTTAGAAACATACCTTCGACATTCATATTATTTAGATTTTAGGCTTGTAGACAAAATTTCCAGTTGAAAATTGATATGCTTGATCATATCTTCATGTTACTTGGCATCTTCATTCAATCTTTCCTCATACACACTGAATATATTCTCATAGTCCTTGAATTTAGATTTTATCTTCTTCTTAATTTTTAGTTCTTCAATATCATTCATGAAAATAGTCTGATAGTCCACTTCATCTTCATCATCCTCTAAATCAATCCAGGTAGGCACCTTCTGATGTGAGGAATTTTCTTCCTCAGCCATGAAAAGGGAATCATTTTCATCATGACCATCAACTTAATGATCAAATTTTAAGGCACGGTCTTGGCTCTCATTTGATGAACTACAATCTTATTTAGTGTAAAGACTCTTATTTTTATACTTTTTGAATCCTTTCTTCCTATATGTCTTCTTCTCTTCATCTTATTCTTCATCATGCTCTTCATGATATTTCTTCTCATGCTTATGATGGCACTTCTGATCAAAATATCATATCTCTCCATAAATAAAACATTTGAAGGGTAGTTTATCCTTAGACTTTCCTGAGCTAGTGTTGAATTTCATAGTAATTAAAGCAATTAGTTCATCATCATCAATTCTAGATATGTCATCCTATTTGGATTTCTTACCTTGAATTTTTTTTATGCTTCGTCTATGTCTTGAATGTAGCTTCCTTATTTTGTGGTATATCATCATTCTTCCTCATTTCATAGGCAATAAGGGTGCCATGCAATTGATCCATCTTCAACTGAGTAAGGTCATGACTCTCTTCTATAGTAGATACTTTCAGATCAAAATTTAGGGATAGAGACATTAATACCTATTGGATAATATTAGTATCTTCAAGATCCTCTCCAAGACATCTAATGATGTTCACAATCTCATCAACTCTCTATAAAAAGGATGCCAAAAAATCTTCTTTATTCATCTTAAAACTTTCAAATTGCCTTATGTGAGTTTGTCACTTAGCAATCTTAACATTTGAATCTCGTTTTAAAATAGTTTTAAATTTATCCCATATTTCCTTGGTAGATTTAAAATTAAATACTTTGGTGAACTTAGTTTTTATAAGGCCTTAAGTGATGGAATTCATTTCCTTAGATTTGTTCTCAAATAGATTCTTGTCTACAACACTAGACGAAGGAATAATAGGAGAACTATAACCATCCATAACATATTGCCATACATCAAACCCTAGGGACATAATGTATATCTTCATCCTATCACTCAAAAATGCATAATTGGATCCATTAAACATCATTTATTTCTTAGTATATAAACCACCTTATTCATTCTGACTAGCCATTGTACCTTGGATCACCTTCAAGTTATCAAGCTTTTACCAAAGGATCTCACTCTGATACCAATTTTTAGAGGTATAATCACTAAGAGAGGGGATGGATTAATGATCCCAAATAATCCAACTTCAATTATAATATTTATAAATACCTAATCAACTACAACACACATTCATGAAACATATACAACATTCATAGCAAAGGGCAAGAGAGATAATGCAAGATCAATCACTTAACACGTAACATACATGAGAAACCCTATTTGGGAATAAAACCCACTAGAATCTATAATTGGACTACTTTTATATAATAAAAATATTCAATTTATACTAGTTGTAACTAATCAAGGAACTACAATCCCTATTTACTAAGATTCCAATCCCACAAGGTTCTACTACACCTGTCTATTTGAGTTGTAACAAGACCCAATATTTTAGAAAGTTTTTCCTTGCAAGGAGGATACAACCACCTGAATATTGAGATACCATAATAATATCTATGAAAACACTTCCACCTCCAAACTAATGTCAACAACACCTAGTGATGGACCTCAACTTATCTCTCTTCACCTTTGCTCACTCTTAATCTAGATGAGCATTCTTTTGCCAATAAAATTATGACCTACAGGTCATATAAATAGTCTTCAAAGTAATTTTATCTTCAACACATCCTCAAGGCACTATACCCATACTTATCTCCATAAAAACACACACAAGCCTCTCTCAAATCACTCCTTTGTCTCTCACTTATAAGTTTAGAACACATCATCTTTGGTTCTACTATCTATAGACTAATCTTGATCAACACCATTTCATCGATCATTAGGCATGTCTCAACCTTTAATATATATATCATATGAAGATAAGGATAAATAAAATATACATAGGTCAGCCATTATATCTATGGGTCATCCTTAATCACCTACACCTTTTAAACAAGGCACTTGTAGCTCTTATAGGTCTCATGGAGACTTATCAACCCATTAGCACTCCGTCAAGAAAAACAAAAACACAAGTACAATTTTAAATACATGTGTTCACTCTTTATTTCCTTTTTGAAATATTCATATGAAATCAATCAACTTAGATCACTTCTGCATATGCTCAAAATTATTCAAACACTGACCTAGTGTACATAGTTGCCATGAACAAATACATAGTCAACTTATTAATCATTTTTCATACTCAAGATAGATTGATAACACTTCCAAAGTCCACATAGATCATCCTCATGGAGACTAAAACGTGCTTCAATATAAAATTTAATGTGAGACATCAAAACAACATCAATAAAATCTTGAATATCCTTCTTGGGTCACTTGAAAAAATAAGAAGTAATATAAAGTCAACTTCTAGGCTCAAAATATTTGAATATACACACCTCTAGATCTTCAAATCAGGTTCATTAGATGGTCCATAGAGTCCTATTCATCTATTATTTTTATAACACCATCAAATTTGTCTTCTATAGAAAGATATGGTCAAAATACAGAGCTCTAGTTTTCCCTATATTAATATTCAAATATTTCTCTAGTAACGGTCATAGTTAAACTTTGAACACAATGCTCAAATCTTATGGACGCTCAACTCAAGATGAATCTCACACCATCAATCTTGTCTAATCTTTATTGTAAATACATCCAAAGACAAATGTTAAACCTCTATCACTTTGACCTCATCTCTTATCCTCTCAAAATGTTGACTTAATGCGCTCCACTAATCTCTATAGATCAATAAGGTCAATAATGATCAAGGCTCACGATTGATCAAATTGTATGAATTCCCACTCACCATTAGTTAATTATATTGTACCTTTGCTCAGATGTTAAAAATCATGCACCTATCCTCATTTTTCTACCTCATAACTTCTTAGAGTCACACACACCATTGATGTTGTTTTATATTTAACACCTTCATAAATGACTATGGGGACCTTGTCAATATGCATGAGTAGCCATTTTGTACCTCAATAACTTATTCTATGCCTACCCACAAGATGTCAATTTTGGAATATATGATCTCTTTCCTTATGAGAATCTAACCCTATAACACATTAATTTTAGAACTCTCACATGTTTGAGATATAACACCATTAAAGTGACTTCTCAAAAACTCCTATCAAAGAGCCAACTATGTCTAAATCTACCTAAGAGGAAAAATTCGACCATCCATAACTTTTATTATGCTTAAATGAATGATTTTAGATTTATCATAAATCATCTATGCTCAAAACTAAACAAACCCAAATGATTAGATTCTCTTGACACCTTCACATGTGCGAGATATAACACCATCAGAATGCTCACTCACCTCTTTCAGCCTCAATGCAAAATTGGCTAAGTATGGTAAAACATAGTCAAACTAATTAGGAGCCCAACATTGAATATGGATAAGTCTTAATGCCATGCATCACATGATCTAGAAATTAGCAAAAATAAACTAAGTCTAAAATTAAACAAACCCATATGATCACCTTGTCTAAACCATGCACATGTACAAGATATTCCATCATCAAACTAATTACTTATCTCTTTCCAACCATATTGTAAATTTGGCTAAGTATGGGAAAATATTGAAATTTATTTTAGAAGCCAACTATGCATCCTCATATCTTTTGATGCACTACATCATAGGATCTACAAATTAGCACAATTAAACTAGGCACAAAAATAAATAAACCCATATGATCATTTTATCCTTGTACCTCTACATGTGTGAATGTTGACCTCATCAACATGCTTACTCAGCTCATTTTTTTCAATTACAAATTTGGCTAGGTATTGGAAGACAATGAATTATGAATGAGAAGGCAAATTTGAACCCTCATAAATTTGACCATGATTTGATGCATTAGTTGAGATCTAGTGCATAACAATTAGAGAATACTATGATCAAAACCATATTAACAACTCCCCTTGAATCCTTTCCATGTGGAAATGGTGATCTCATCAAAATTCCTACTGATATTTTCTACCATTGGACCCAAAGTGTCTAGATGAAAACTATGATCAACCAGATGATTTCCACTTATATGCACAAGCTCTCCAAGCATAGATAACATCTTAGGGACCTCTTACACATGCTAAAATCATGGTACTCATCCTTGATCCTCTCTAGCCATGTCAACACTATAGATCAACCGATCATCCTTGAAACATATAAGAATAAATACATTGGACACTTTGTCATACAAGAAAAAGCACATTCCACACTTTGTCATTGTCATATAAACTATCAAGGCACTTCTACCACTCACTAGGAGACCTCCATGACACCACCATGACATCAAAATGATAGCTCTCCAACACTTTAAACAATATTTTTTGAAGATCAGATGACTGTAACTAATTGTAAAGTAGTTGTTATAAAATAACTTAAAGAAAGTTAACAAATTCAAAGAGATTATTATGTCATCACAGATGGATAAATGCCATTTATAAAATACCCAAATTCATGACATAAATGCCAATGCTTCAATTAAATTTTTATAGATATCTAGGCACTTATAAATGGATTCACCATCCACTAATGTGCTTGTCATTCTTTAAAATGAATTCAATACACACCCATCTAAATAAGTATATTATAATTAGTTTTAGAAAAAAATTATATCACTAGTACTGAGCGGAACAAATAATAGATGTAGTGGCTATAGAGAGTGTTAAAATAATTCTAGATAACTATTAGTATGTAATATATATTATAAAGAAATGATAGGTATAAAAAAACATATTTAGTAGTTTCCCAAATACATTAGGAAGTCTTGAATGGTGCCAAAGTAAATGTTTATTCTAACTGGACTTCTATGACCAAGAAAATAATTATAACCACCATCAAGATATATGCAGATTATTAGTGTTGTATAGTTTGTGCCCATCACTATGGTTGTTGTCTAGACCCCCATGTTTTTCCCCTTCTTTCTACAAAGATTATTTCATAAAATACATTCTCCTAATTTATTCTTGGGCTACATAGGCTATTGATATGACTTTTTTTATTGATGTTTTAGGTTAATGGTTTGGTTTCCATGTTGTTTCCTAAGGTAAAATTGTCCTTTGATCAGAGTCCTTCCCATGCAGCAAAAGACTTAATTGAGACTTAGGTTGAGGATTATTTTTTATTAATAAGTTTTACCCATTAGATTCAACTCATCTATTTAATCTCTAGTTAGTGGTAACTAGAAAAATTAATAAAGTTTTCAAAAGGCATAGAAACAACATTAGTAAATTATAAATAATCATTTTATAGACCGTTTTGATTAAATTTCATGGTAGGGTTCACTAAATTAAAAGTGTAAGGTAAAAAAAATAGTACTTGAAGGGCAGGTACTAATAATAATACACCACCTTCTCCCATTCCTCTTACTTATCTTTCATAACCTTTTTAAATGTCAAAATGCAAAGGGGTGTTGGTTCAAATTTAATTACACTTGTAACTACGAATCATTTTTTCAGTTTATACATGGAAAGATATTTTTATATATGTTTTTGAATTCACCTACTCATAAATCAATTGTTATAATTTAAAGCTGGTGGGGTGTTTGATGTGTGGATGTTGATGTGTGTATATGTATGATTTTAACTTCTTGTCCATAATTCTAAAACACAAAATATGGGGTGCTTGATATTTTATTCATTTTCTTAAAAAAAAATGGGTTTAATTGTGAGTTATCTCCCCAATTATATTTGTTTATTTATGAAATTGATATTTAAACTGCTAAGCAAGACTTGGTTTATTCCTAAGCTTGGTCAATTAAGTTGGTCTTTAAAATGATCGCTTAAATTGTTGTTTAAAATATTAACTAATCCCTAGTTTATTATAAACTTGGTCATGATATCAAAAAAAAAGGTGTGTCATATTTTAACAATATTTATTTGGTGAAGTAAAAAGTCTTTGTGATTTAGCAGGGGGATCCATGCACATAGTGGCTAGATTGGGACATAAAAAATTATCTCTATTATTTTTTTTTATTTTTCATATTGTTTTCTCTTTTGAGAGATATGTAAATATAGATGAACATGATATGGACATAGGAAAATATTATAATAATTTCATTCAAAATTTTGGATACTTAAAAATATCATATTTGAGATATCAAATGTGTGGTGTCTATGTATTTTCCTAGAGATATGTAAATATAGATGAACATGATTTCGACATAGTATAATATTATAATATGTCCATTAAAAATTTTAGATATTAAAAAATATCATGTTTAAGGGATCAAATTCATGGTGTATATGTACTTCCTAAGAGATATGTAAATATAGATGAATATGTTTTGCACATAGTAGAATCTTATAATAAGTTTATTCAAAAGTCTTGATATTAAAAAATATTATATTTAAGAGATTAAATGCATGGTGTCTATGTACTTCCAAACTTAATTTTTTATTTTCATTTATACTTATTTTGAATAAAATTTTACATTAATATACAAAGGACAAAGATGGAGTGTTTGTTGAGCCATTACAAAGATTAACAACAACGACTTTATTACCAATGAGTATGATGATATCATGAATAATAATTACTAATAAATTATGTGAGACATTGTTGAAATTATAGGAATTGTGCAATAAAATTGAATATGAGTTAGATCTTGATGTTTGGCATATTTATGTTGAACTTGATGTAAAATTTTTAGAAGTTAGCGTAAGGTTAGATGAGCAACACCCAATAACTATGAAATGATCTAGTTATCCTAATTCTCCAAGATAGTCTCTCCTCCTTGAATATAAATGGCCCCCATTCTATTTAGTTTATGTAAATTATTTTTAAATATTTTAGTAACCTATAGTTCTATAAACCATTTGCCATGGTAAGAAACTTGAGTGACTTTGATGATTTGGAAGAGTTGGATATCTTGTTCATGTGTTTGTTTTGTCCTAATTTTAATGTATTTATCTAATTTTACAATATTTTTTCATTATACATTTATATTTATTTTAAAAATAATCTATGCCACATCATAATGTAATGATGAAATAGGTATGCATTAAATAATCTATACAACCCAAAGTAAGAAGTGATGTGTTCGAATCTAGATTCATTTAAAATCTTACCTCAACCAAAAATAAATTGTTTGGGGATATTTATAAAGTGTTGTTTGTCAAAAGTATCTTATTTCATGCATATATATTTGTTTGTAAGTTTACAAAAATATTTAGTTGTGTGCAAACATCACTATATTTTTTTATACCAACTTTGTGAGCATAACTTTTTTTGTATTTTGGCATATCCTGCAAATGCACGTATGGTTATTATTTGTATTTTTAATTGCATTTATTATTGCATGTAGTTATATATGTTGAGGGTTTGAATAATCTTGTGAAGCTTTGCATAAGAAATGGTGTTAGTCTTTTCCACAAGGGTAATTTTTTAGAAATATGCAAAGAAGTTAAGAACTCTATAAAATCTTATATAACATAAGAGATTTAATTTACATCATGATATAGATTAATTTTTTTATATAAGCAACATGGCTCATAAGAATTCTTGTAAGTATTGGTTATTCACCAAATGAGTATGACTATGATTTATGAGTCATTTGAGGAGCTTATGGTAATGTGTGGTAAGGTTATTTACAAATATGAATATCATGGTGCAACAATTTTTTGGTGATTTTATTTGATATGAGGTATTGAGATTAAGCCTTGTGAGGTTGTGACTTTCTTGTGAATATCATGCATAGTTTTCTCCAGGTGCATATATGCTCTTTAGACATGTTAGGGGAAGGATTTGTTGCTTTTAATTCCTTCAATAATTGGGAGATACTAATCATTCATTTAATGTTTTCACATGATGTAGTATGCCATGATGCGTTAAACATTAACATGATAAAATGCCTTAGAGTCATGAGACATTTAATATTTTTAGCAAATTTTAGTGTGTTAATAATGTTTAATAAATTTAATACATTCATGAGAATTGAATGTAATTAAGTGGGTTTGCATTTATAAGCATCCTCATACACTTATATAAGGGATGCAAATTTGTATATCGATTAGTAGTGTTAAGGATAGTTTGAGTGATTATTCTAAGATAAAATTAGAGTTTTAAAGACTGTGAGTTAGAAATCCAATAATTGTAGATATAATGTTATAACACAAGTCACTTAAAATAGAAATTTAGCATATTTTTATGAGTTCCTATTATTATTGAATTGAAATCTCGTAATGATCTTATTTGTGTTTATGAATTTCATTACATATTTTATTATTTATTTAAAGGCTACGTGGTCTAAGGTATATTTTAATTTATATCCCTAAGTGTTGTTGCATTAAGAAGGAATATTATGCTTGGAAGCATTATTTAATTATTTATTTGTGATGGTTGAATGTTGGTACCAAAGTGAATGAAGCTTGTAGTATAGGTCTTGTGATTGTTTCCTTCTATGGGGATAGCCTAATTTAATCACAAAATTGTAAGGTGTGAATTGTGTAATTATTATCATGGTCCAACTTTTAATTAACATTATCATGTTGTAGGGTCATCTTCACTTGATGCTATATGTTTTATATATGATTGATGAATTGAATAACTTCATAAACTTACATTTGAACTAAAATAGTTATTTCTATTGATGGAATAATATGATAGGCTACATTAATGGGTGGTAGAGGCTAGAAACACTAATACATCAATTTTTTTGTGTTAAGTATATTTGTGTACAACTACATTTTAGTTGTGTACAATGACATGGATTTCATCCTAAGTGTGTAAATTCATAGAATATTTCCTATCATCTTGTTTAGCACATCATTTTTGTGTATTAGTGTGCATATGAAATTTAGTAGACTTTTATAACTTTATGTCTAACTTAATCCAAAGAGCTTTAATAAAATTTCTCTAGAACCTCTTATCTCTATTATATCAGACAGTTTATAGGATTCCAATGTAAATTTAGACATGTTGAAAGTACAATTTAGTTATTTATAGAGTTAATATTTATTTAAACTATAAAGTATTATAATTTATATATCTGATAATCCATTGATGAAAACATAAACACAATTATATTGATGCTTGGTATTAGGGTGTCCTAAGAGAATCTCCATGGAAAGATATATCCGTGGTTTATTAGAATAGAAAGAGATGCATTTAAACACTTTTTTATTTAACTAGTCTATAAATTGTGCATGATGTGCAAGAATTAATTAATTTGGTGATGTATGACTCGAGTTATGGATAAAATAAGTACTTTATGAAAATTGTGAATCTTTTCAACATCAAAATTTCATGTTAATCTCTTAAAATGAGCATCCCATAATAATTTGTGTCTCTTTAGCTAAACAGGAAAACAAAGTGGCAAAGATGATACAGGAGTGCATTTTATATGTAGAAATATAGAGCTAAACTACAAAAAAGTAATTTTAGATACATATGAGTGACACATATAATAGATGGATATAATTATTATTCTGTGCTGACTACATGTCCATTTACAAAGTAAAGAAATTAAATCTTGAACTAGTAGATGACTCAGATAATGTGCAACTGCATTGGCACTTCCATTATTATGATTCTTGTTCATATGGAATTATTGAAGATAAGAATACCATTTTTCATGTTACTCTCATTGCAAATTTTCTTGAGTCAGTAAGATATGAAGAAACTTGTGATCTATTTGGATTAAAATATTATTTCTCAAGAAAAAATACCTCCCTTACCTACATCCCTTAACAATAATATAATGCTCATGATCATGTATTGGAATTATTATTAATGGTGTGGTGAATATTTGATTGTGGTAAACAACTAGATTAAAATATTTAGTGAAGTTTACTATAAGTTTATAATGTATTTCATTGATATCAATCTCAAATTATTTCTTGTGATCCGGTAACATAAGTATTGGGTTGGAACAAAGTCTAAATTTTAATTTCTTGAATGATTTTTACTATGCAATTGACCATAGTTTAGTAACTTAGTTTAGATTACATGCCCAATTAGAAAAACCAAATACATGTCTCCTATAGATATTTTCTAATACTAAGAAGGTTTGGATTTCTATGAGATTATTTAGTTTTGGTCATTCCTAGATATATTTAATCTTGGTTACGTCTACACGCACTCATTTTGCATCTATTGTATATCATAATTAATAAATCTTCTACATTGAAAATGATAATTTTCCAATGTTTTCATATAAATTATGCTTCCATATAATGTTAAAAAATTAATCTATATGAAGTACATGTTCATCCTATGTTTTACTAAATATTAGGATGTCAGCAAGATAGAATATAAAAAATGAAGCTTCAAAATTCCTAATAATGTCATTCATCATCTACATGAATGTAGATGGAGTGTTATTTAAACTAAAGGACATGAATAACCACTAAAAATAACCTTATTTAACCTTTATGGTTGTTTTTCTTGTAAGTTTGTAGGTTTCACAAGGATATGATGATACCTATACTTAAGGTAGACTTGGTGAAGAATTTTATGCCATAGATATGGTCCATAAAGTCTTAAATCCTTAGAAGAAGACTAGTTATTAACTATGATATTGTTGAAATATCTACAGTCAATGTAAAAACTCCATGTGTTTTCATTATCTATTGCAACTAAAATTTGTCCATTGGAAAGTGACAAGCTGGGAACTATATGTACTATATTCATAATTTCATGGATTTTCTACTTGATCCAATATTTATCCATGTATTATATGTTGTATAAAGTGGTTTTAGGTAGATGTAGTTAAATAATCAAATATATAGTGTGTTTGACCCCAAAGTGTGTAGGCACTTTATTTGGTGTCTAAAATATACTATGTATTCTTCTAACTTATGGTTCAAGTCCAAGGTCATTTTTACTGTTGGATGAAATACACTATGAATTGATGCCACAAAGATGTTATTGAATTCCAAACTTATTATTAAAAAAACAAAAATATTACTTTAAGTTAATAGCTTATTTCACTATTTGGGGCTATGGAGCAATAGCATAAGATTTATTTCCTATATCTAGTTTCTATTATCACTAACATCTATGAGAAATTTTTTACATTTTCCCATTAAATACATGTTAGTGTTAAATATACAATTTCTAATGTAAAATATCACATAGAAATAATGGAGCGATGTATTTACAGATTAATCTTGGAAAAAATTGTTGTATACCAATTGACACTATGAGTGATGCATTTCTTAGATCTCACCCTATACCATCCGATCAATTATAATGGTTATGGGTGAGGGACTAGCAATAAGTTCAATATGTAAATTGATTCATGTTAAATCGAATTATTATAATTTCTATTGTCAATGATAAATTTTACTATTTGAGCATCGATCCACACTTGAGAATGAAATAATTTTTGTTCTTCCTCTATTTTTGCAGAGGGAGTATATATGTTTGTGGTACCAACTATACTAGTAGTAGATTCATATTCCATGATCTTTAGACTCATTTCCAATGCCATAGTGCTTTTACTTGTTGCTTCAAGTTATGTAAGTAGAGTTTCCTTATTGTGAAATTCCTCATTGTATTGATTGTTGGTGTTATGAACTAAACAATGATTACAATCTTGGATTACTTGTTTTGGTCATTTGATGGTTGTTATTTTTCTATAGATGGTACTCAGAGTCATTTCCTAGTTTCTAATTCTATTTGGAAGGATTAGATTATTGTTTGACATGGGACCCACAATACTTCATCTTAGAATTTATCTTTGCCTTTGATTAAAACATTCACACAAATATATAACATTCTCTAATTTAAGAGGTTTGTCAAAAATCAACATGATTAGATGTGTGGTTTCAAGTCTAACCTATACTTCAAAATAAGGTTTTGCTCTAAATCTTGAACACCCAATTTAGATGACAATGAAAATAATTTGTTTATTCCTTAATAGAATAAACCCTACATCAGCACAACTTAGAGAACTTGATGTACTAGGTATAATAGTTTCTAACAAAATAATATATTTCTTTGAATATTTCTATGAACTCATTCCATGTATATAAATATTTGTCTAAGTTAACATTATCTTCATTTTCATAGATAAGTTATATTAAATAAATGAAAAAATAAAGCATGGTCTATTTTTCATCCAAGAAGGAAAATTATCTATTTACTCTTAACTATAATCATCAACTATTCATTTATAATAGATCAATAAGTATTCGTATCAAAAGAGAGCACCTTTATTAAAAAAAAAAAAAACCTAATCAGTATCTATACTATTTTAAAAATAACATTATCTAATATTTATGCCATTCAATATAATATCTTAAATATAATGAAGACAATTCCCATTGCAATATATAAGACTTTCCTCTTTTCGTAGAAAATAGAAATATTAACTATTTAATACCAAATAAAAAACCAAGAGTTTCTTTTATAAAAGGCCATCTAATTTACCTTAAATTAAATTCTTTCCTAAAATTTGTCATCCAAAATATAATATTCTCTATTTATTACCAAGAAAACAATACTATATAATTCTTCATAATTATGCATTGTCTATTGATTACCAAAGAAGAATTATTGGACACACACAAAAGATTCGGATGTATTAAAGTATGTATACAAACTAGATTTATGTCTCTACATTTTTTAGTGTACATCTCTTTTATTTTTCCATTGCAATATTTAATTGAAAAGTACTTATTTTTGTCACTTATTTTAACTTAGATAAATATTTGTCATGAATGTAGATATATTCAAATTTATATATCAGTTTCCATTATATATATACATTACTTAGTACAAATTCATACTTATATAAACTGTTAGTGCCCTTGACTTACTAATGTTACCATATACAACATCATATTCAAATTCCTAGATCATTTTCCATTATAAATATATATTGTCGAGTACGAATTCAGATTTATATGAACTGTTAGTTCCCTTGACTTGATAATGTTACTATATGCAACAGATAAAGAAAAATCATTCCTCTAAACTACTATAAATTTAATGGGCGAGTGATTAGTGATAAATTATTTTATGTGAGTTTTGATAAGTTAGTTTTTAATTTTTTTTTTAATTGAAAACATATTAAAGAAAATTTAGCATAATCATGTCAATTAATATACGATCAATACGTCCATAAAATATGGACAATGTAAAGTATGACTTTATTAATACAAATTACCTTCAATAAATGAGATCATAAAATCTCCTATAAATTTAATAAAATTACTTTATGCTTTCTTAACACTCCACTACATAGAAAGAACTATCTCTTTAATCTAGAGGGCTCATATATATATATATATATATATATATATATATATATATATATATATATATATATATATACTCTTCTAAATTCTTAGCAAAAATATCTCAACCATTGATGAATGAAAAAAAATGTTTTTTTTTCTTCTTAAAAAAAACAAAAAACAAAACCACATTCAATCCTCTAAGATTCTCTAGTAATGGGCATACAATTTTTTTTTGGTTCCCAAATCACCAACTATGATTTCAAGCATGAGGGACTAGGCATGATGTATAATATCTTTTTCGCATTCAACGTTTTCCAACTTTTATTATTAAATTAAATTTAAAATTTGTTTTTAAGACATTTAATGTGATATTATTAATTAGCATTGCTTAAGGTGGTAAACTATCTACTTTGTATGTATGCAACTGACATTGTAAATAAAATGTGGGATGCCTATAGCATTGTTTAAAGGGTGAAAAAGTATGAAGTGATCTATTACATTGTAAAAACACAACACTAACTCTTCACCCCAATTAGCCTTATAACATGTAAAGACCTTAAAATATGTCAGCCATTATTATGTCTTTTCATGCTCCCCCATTCCCTTGTCATGTATTGTTGTCAATCATGAATGGTTTCCCATAATTCATAATAGGGTTGTCATTTTCAGAATGGACTTTGATTTCCTTAATAGTTTCATAAAATTCTAATTTTAGACTTGACCAATAGTTTTTGTTCTCCAAGCGCATTCCCTCGTGCATGTGGCATAGAGCAAACGGTATTTAAAAGTGATTATTATTATTTATTTTTTTGAATTTGTAATTTTTAAAACTTGGTAAGTGGTCGATGGGAGCAGGGCTCGAACTCAAAGTGGATGAGTGTTAGGCCCCATCCCTACCATTACATCTGACCAATAGCCTTAAAAAAGTGAATTATATATATATATATATATATATATATATATATATATATATAATACACACCTTAATATGTTTGTTGACCAATATATTAATTGATAACCTAAGAATTTCACCTTGGCATGACTAAGGTCATATAGGGATGGATGATGACTTACCTTGAGAGCAATGTGATAACCCTGTCAAGTGGCATGCACCACATTTATATGCTCATGTTGAAGAGTATACAAAACAAATAATAAATTTTACATATTCAGTGATTAATATTTTTAAAGGTAACAATATTTTATTTTATATATTTTTATTAGAACTCATTAATGTATTCATTAATCGTATAAATATATATTAGATAGATAGTTAAAAAAAAAGTGGTTAGTTAATATTTATGGTTCAATCTTTATGCCATTAAAAAGATATGGGTGAAAATATAATTTGTTTTGTTAAGCATGATAATATAAAAGTAAAATCAAAGGATTAGATTGTAATTAAGAAAGCTAAGTACATGTTGGAATCTCAGATGGAGGTGGAGGTAGATCATTTGCAAAGAGGTGGGTACCCAAAGATGAGGGTTCAACCAAAGAAGGATTAGTTTCCACCAGCGCATCCTTAGTGGTCTTTGAAGGATCTAAATAAATTATGATTCCATAACTAAAGGGTGTCACTTCATAAAACCCCACCATCTCACCAACGTTCACACCACATTGCATAAGTAAAGTCTACTATGATGGGTTAGTAGGAAATTTAATATGTGACAACAAACTCCATACCCCTAAATAATGAGGTGGGGATAAGAAACAACTATGGGATGGGCTCCATCAACATCTAGGTGCCAATGGAGGAGTGCCATCCAAAGGTTTTTAAGGAAGAACATGGTTCATGGTTCAAGGATCACTCCCTCGTTAGTTGTGAGTCCCTCGCAGATGTTAAAATTATAGATCCATGTTATTTGCAAATTGTTGGATCCGCAAAAAACTCCAAAATAACAATCACTTTATCATTAACACATAATTACATAAATATTTTCATTTATAAAAGATATTTGAATTTATAGACTTTCATAGTTGAAAAAAATTATAGCTCTGACAAAATTGTACATAAAGGAAATGTATGAATGCCACTGAGCAATTTAAATTAAAAAGGCCATTCATGAATTGAACAACATTGGATGATAATGCTGAAATAGGCTATGAATCTACTACCATACATTTTGGGTTATTGTACATGTCATTTATATTCAATATAAAATAATTAACAATTTTATGGGACTATGCTTGTAAAATTAGAAAGACCTTAAATTTAATTGGTCATGATAGTTCAACCATTGTCAAGGATTAAAGGCACCATTTAGGAAAATTATTGTGTTTTGGATGGTATTAGATATAACATGATTAAAAAAATTGATTTCTAAATAATCACTTTGAATATATGGTGCAATACCAAAAAAAACAAGGTTATTATAAAACCCAGGTTACTAATTATAGTAGGTTACTTAAATTAATATGTTTATATTTTAATTTCAAAAGTAAATTTTAAAAATTACTTAAAATAATAAGTTCAGTGGATTTTAAGATGAGCTTTTATTTTAAAAGGAGTTACAAAAACAAATTCAGTAAGCTTCAGGATTATATTTTATTTCAGTAACATCTAAGGGTCTGAAAATATTTTTTAATATATATATTTTTGGATTTTTTCATTTCTAGAAATAAAATATTTTTGTTACCAAACATGAACTTCTATTCAAATTAATTCACTAGGTTAATTTTAGTGTTGAGAGGATATATGAAGGTTTTAAAGCTAATCCAAACTTGCATAAAAAAACTTACTAAAAATAGCATTTGAAAATTATTAGAAGATTATATATATATATATATATATATATATATATATATATATATATATATATATATATATATATATATATATATATATATATATATATATAAAGTTATCTTTTGGTAGGTTTTGATTTATTTATAACTCCAATTTTGAGTTGGGATTTATTTAAATAATATTATGTAATATTTTATTCGTTCAATGAGAATTATAGAGAAGATTATTTTCATGCAATTTCTATGCTTTATTCTTATTGATACTTTGCTTAGCTAGTCTTTGTTCTCATCTACTATTAGAGAAAGTTTGAATCATGGAGGTAATATCTTTGTAAATTTGTATTGGATTTAGAAAATTATATTTTTGGATAATATTATTTGATTGAATAACATGTGTAAGATATGGTGAGACAACAAGGATAAATAGGAATTGCTTAGATGAACAAAAATATACAAGATCTATAGAGATAATTGGAACAACTAACCACAATTATCATAAATCAAAGACAAAGGTGAATGACAGATCAATTAGATCTTAGACATGAAATTTAGAAATAAGAGGAATGATGAATACCACCATCAATGCAAGAGAGGATAGTTATGGGTTTAGAGGGAAGTAATGTAGGAATCAAGGTTGAAATTCGAGATTATGGCTTAGGTAGTTTAAGACCACATGTGTTGATAGATTAGATGAATGACATGGAGATGGTTTAAGAATGGGAAATTCTAAGAAAAGACAAGAAAATAAAATTTACATGCAAAAAATTTAAGGGTTATGGAATGATTTAGTAGGATCACCTATAGAAAGAGAGAGAGACAAAGGGCAAAGAAAATATCAACACATGAAGAAAGATGAAGAAGTTGAGAGATAAATTTATGCATGTGGATTTTGAACAAACCCTATACATAAGATTCTAAAATTTAAAACATAATGATCATATTATATAAGACTATACAAATGAGATTTACAAACTTTTCATATGAGTGGAACATGATAAAATAGAAGAACAAATGGTTGCAAGGTATGTAAATGGTTTGAAGTTTTCTATTCAAGATGAATTTAAAATTTAAGTGAGTTGTAAAATTTATCTTTGAAGGTAGAATAAAATAAAAATAGTCATACTTTTAGAAGATTAAATGGGTAAAGAAGAGGACAATCCCCTTTAGTAAGGGGACAAAGTGGGCAAAATACCACTAGAGGTGGGTTTAATCCCATGTGAGGGGAATCATCATGTGGTTCATAAAAAAAAGAAGATAATATGGATAAGGGTTTCAATATCAATAAAGAGGAAGATTATTTCAAAGATAATGAAGCTATGGTGGTGTGATATGGTGAATTCTAGATCAACATAGGTTTATATTTTTTTTACATATTTTGAGACAGACACATGGCATTTATGTGTCTACACTAAAGATTTCGTAAGAGTGAATTTAGTTAAATATTTATTAAAAGATCAAAATACAAAAGTTACAATAGTAGACATTGGAAAAAATCTCATGATGAGGACAATAATGATTGTTATAGTGAAAGAGCTGGTATAAAATAATGAAGGTGGTGATGCATGGTTGTGTACAAATAATATATGAATAAGAAGCACTTAAGGAGGTAATATATGCAATGTAATTATATATGGTGGTAGTTGAGAAAATATGGTTTCTAATTAAATGGTAGAGAAATTATATTTTTAATGTCAAAAACATCAACATCTTTATCAAATTTCAAGGTTTAAGAAAGACAATGAAGCTAAAATAGATATGATATGATTAATTATGTTTTCTATAAGAAGAAAATTAAAATGGTAGTATGTTCTGATGTTATTTTTGTTACTAAATTTTTCTTCCTTGGAGAGGTAGTTAAAGCCTACTCAAAATTGAGTGGAATAATGGGATTACCCCTATACCTGTGGGTTGTCTATAGCATGGGTAAACCTCTAGATTGAAGGGCTAGATCCCTTGATATATCTATTCAAGCTCATCACCTATAATACTAGCTTGTTGGAATGAAAAGGGATAAATAAACATGAAATAAACCTAACCTAATTAGGTGATGGAATAAGTTAATCTCCACAATACTACCATAAACTTGCACTAGAAACTTTGATTCACAAAATTGATCTCAACATCAAGAGTTTTTATAACATAAGTATTTCAAAATGAAGGTAAGATGCAATAAATTTATTAAGGTGAATGAATATGAGGTATAATTTTAGACACTAGTACTCTTCCTTACACTTATAAACATACAATAACACTAAATACACTTCATGTGACTTGTTAGAGAGTACACTACTTACACAAAACATGAAAGAGTAAAGTGAACACAAGGGTATATGATTATCAATTATCATTCAACTATGAAGTACATCACATAATTATAAAAGAAGTTAAGATCTCAAAACTATTTTGAAATATTTTCTTCAAAGGCAAAAATAGTACTCAAGTTAGCAGGGCTTCACCATATCATATGTGGATTGATTACAAATCCCAAAGTGGTTGCTTATATAGAGAAGTGTGAAGAGAGAGAGGGGCATAGTAAAATAATATTTAAAAGTGTATTCATGAGTTACAATAATAAATTTAGTTATGAGACAGTCCAAAGAGACTTCCAAGGCCATGTTCTTACTCTTGAATATGCTCTAACCCTCCATGTAGCATACGAGTCACAACTTGGCTTAACATCTTGAAAACTCACCTTATTTGCATAAGAAGAGTGAAAAATGGAATTATCCATCATGAATTTTCCATGAATTGATCTCAAAAATCTCATTGGACACCTTCCATGCCTTAAGAAACTCATTTGATATATTATTCCATCATTCATGTGCATAAGTGTCTTAAGAATCTTCATTTCCCACTTATAGCTTGGTCCAAGGGGTCTAAAACTCAAGTTAAAATTCTTAAAGTAATTATATCTCCATGAATGGTCATAAAATATATTATGAGGCCGAAAAAAAACCATTTTGGTTCCTAGAACAATTCCCAAGAACCCGTTTTGCTCCTTAAGCCCTTACTAGACTATTTCCCTTGTAACCCTTAAAACCTATAAACCTCATTGTGTAGGAAAACTCATGGATGTTAATTAAAAACCAATGGAATATTATAACACCTAGTATGTACTTAGAGCTCCATGTCAAATATCACAAGTCCATTTCTTCTACCTTTCTCTCTCCTCATTTATGCCTCCTTGCTTAAAACCCTATTTTCTTACTTTAGAATATTTCCACATGTGTGAAGTCACAAAAATTCATGTGATTAAATTTTGATAGGATATCACCAACCTCCAAGTCAATTTTTAGAACCTAAGATCCTGTGGAAGTATGCAAACCATGAAATGTCATTATCACCTGGTCTCATTTTAAGCCTATTTTAGACTACCTTGAAAAATGAGCATTGTTTTAACACGTAAAAAATATCCTATGCACATTTTGGGTATTTAATAATTATTAAACAACACAAATAACCTCATCAAATGATTTGGAAGTTCTCTCTTTCTCATAACACCTAAAAAACCAAAAATCATGAAAAATAGGGCATTTATTATAGTTTGTACAACATTAATTAGGACCAATTACATGTGGATAACTTCCTTGGCATAATCAAAAACATAAAATAGGTTTTAGGATAAAATTATGAAATTAAATGTGCTTTAGAGGTCCATTTTTTGTGCATGGTCATTATTAGGGTTTTAAGAGGGTTTAAGACCAGTTTGGGGACTTAACAATCATTCATAAAGCATATGCCACCAATTGAAATCATTATACTCAGAGAAAATTATTTAATGACATGCCCCTCCCCATCCACACCTATTATTAATGTCTCAAATTCTCATGCAAAGTGTGAGTGTGTGAAGTTGCTCATCGGGTGGTAGACTTAGCTCTCTTGAACTCAGGAAAGGTCTAATTTGATTTTTCAATCTCAAAAATCAAGCTTACTACTGATATAGGTTCAAACACATAAAAATAAATATTCCTCATTGTTTTAAATTATTTAGTAGTAATCATTACTAAACTACATGTATTTGGTACATTGGTTAGGGGACTTGGGGTTAAGCTTTTTACCTCCTTGTTAGCCCTCAAGGGCATTTAGACTGAAAACTAAGTTTTGGTGACACTTAAAAGTATATTTAGAAATTTTATATGTATTTTTATTTCTTATATTACCATATATGGGTTTTTACATGCTCATCTTATGCTTTTGGTTCAAATAGATCCCTTGGTCTCAAGACTACCCCTTGCCAATGGAGCAAGCAAGGTCTAAAATAAAACAATGGGTATATCTATTGCCTTTACAGATTTTAAATGACCATGGATTTATTATTAAAATCATTAAAATAATATTTACCAATTATCAATTTGTGATTATGCCTATATATGCCTCAAAACCCCATCTCTCTTATGACTAGATGGATCTGCATGTGTGTGTCTTATGTTTCATTAGGCCCATACTGAGTTTTGACCTTTTAAAATTTATTATCAAGTATAAGTAGTTCAAATAATATTTTTATTTAATTATGAAAAAAATTTAACAAATTAATCTCTTTCAAACCTATTCATAGTCTCCACTATTCCTCAAATTAATTAGAAGCTCATAGAGAGTAGGTAGAACTATAATTACTTTTTGACTGTGAATAGAGGTTTGAGAATAATATTTGACTAAACTCATCATGTTTCCATTTGTTTTCAAACAAATTCATGAATTTTTTTCATATAATAAAGTCCTTGTATCCCTCTTCATGCACTTGGCTCTTTACTCAGGCTTAAGACTAGCCTATCCTCATGTACTATCTTGTAGGTACTAGAGATAATCTTAATTGTAATTTATATGTTTAGGATATCACCTTGATACCAATAAATTTATCATTGATCTTTAATTTTTTTTTAGTATCATTTAGGTTTCAAACATATTTCAAACACCTCTACCACTTTTTCAATTTTAGAACTAGCCTATATTTAGTTTGTAACCTGTAGGTGCCTATTTGGTCTGTGTTTAGCATCCAAAGGTCTCAACGGTCTTCAAATTCAAAGAAATTCATTGTTATTATTTTGTCTCCTAATATTTTTTGAAGCCTCAAGTTAGACTTAAGACACATTCCAACCCCTCTACCCTTTCATTGTATGCATTTTACCTCATACCTAACAAGGCATGGATGTAGGTGCTCTTTAAGGCTACGTTTGAACATACAATCTTAAACTCAGTCCTTTTAGTTTCCATAATGATTTAAGTTATCCAAACCAAAGGAATATTAATTATCACTCTCTACAGGATTTATTTTATAATTCATGGCATTTTCAACCTCATTGTCTTTATCTTATCTATACATAGTCCTATAGGTGACTTAAGACTGTTATCTCAGTTTCATTTAGTCACCACTAATCTTACAAGTGGCCTAGTTTATCCTCAATGGATTTTGTCATGTATTCATCTATACGTAATGAATGTATGTTTCCTATTTGAGACTAGCTTATTGGAGATCAATTAACCTTTTCGATCACAAAGAGGACCTATAGGCCTAGGGCCTATATGTATCTACTTGATTGTTTAGGGATAAAAAAATTCAAATATTGAGTTTTTAAACCATTCAAATCTGTCAACTAGTTACACACTTATTTTTCACTCCTCCAATACTATAGAGCTAATGAAAATCATCGTGTAATCCTTTTCAACTCACCTTATATGTTTGTATGGACTGCATATATTGTCAACCAATGCATAAGGTCTATATGTAGTCTTGGAGTCTCTCATGAGTTTATTCATGCCTTAGAAAGCATGTGTATAATTATACAAATATTTATATGTAAAATTCATCTCTCCATGGATCATACTTTCTGATCCACCATTATAGGATCTCCAACCTACCTCTATAGTCTATACATACTTGTGCATGTAGTCATCTTAAGTTCAATGTTTGTGAGCTAAGGGATGTGGTTTATCATGAGGTTCATGATCTTTTGATGACACAATTAAATAATAATAAATTATATTATGATATACCATTGGTACTTGAGCTAATCTTTCCAACCAAACATGTAATATACTGTTCAAACATAGACCATGTCCCCAAAGAACATCACACTTGAAAAATATGGATAAAGAGACACATCAATAGATAAAAAACATTAAATCCATGAATTTAACGGATATTCAAATAGTTATGAAGCATTTTTAACCTCATAAAGTGGCCAACATCTCAGGTAACTAAGATTTTTAGCAATATTGATTGAAAGAACTTGTACATCAAGACACTTTTCCTCCAAGTGAGGCACTTCATAGAGATGAGCTAGATGATGAAACCACCATGAAAAGGAAATCCATGAAGCCAATAGGCCACTATAAAAACCATTCCTATCCATTTAATTCTTAATTTTAGGAACATATCCGAGAATAGACCCCTTTGACATGGATAGAACATAGTGACCTAATGTCACTCTTAGAAATTGTTCATAAAGAAGAGGCCACTAATATACAAACCAATTCCACTAATTTCAATATTATTAGGACCCCTAAAAGTGGTAAAAGTTTTGTCTTATCTCTCTCTTTATCTCTTTCTTTGGTTGAAAAATAATTCAAGAAATAAGAAAAACATAATTGTAATAGTGCTATCTTAGAGAAGATGTCTTATTAATCAAATTTGCAGACCTAAACATATGCCTATCTCTGAGAAGAGATGTCTAATTTTCATTTCCAGGTTACATCTTCATTTAAACACATTTTTAAGGTAGGAGGTGGATGTGGAAGGTCACTAATATTGAGGGAGATTAAGTGGTTTGACTTCCAAAATTTACAACAATATAGAATTTGAGGAATTACTATTTTTAGAAATCTAATATTTTAAACTGCACTACTAAAATTGAAATTTGGGGAACTTCCATTTGGTTTTTAGGGATCAAACCTAACTGGGATGATTTCATAGAAGCTGTAAAGGAAGAATACTACCCCATTGGAGCATATGATGATCTATATATAGAGTGACAATAACTTTGCCAAGGTAAGGAATAGTTTGCTCAAGATTACACTGACATTTTTCACTCTCTATCTGTGAGATTAGAAATCTAGGAAAGTGAGAAACATAAGGTTCTCAAATATCATGGTGGACTACAATGGTATATATAGGGGGAGATGGAAATCTTCAATCTGGAAACCCTCGGTGAGGTATACAAGTTAGCGAGAAGATTTACCAAACGCATGGAAGAATGAATACAAAGATTCAATCTAAAAAATGGAAAAGTGACAAAGAAGGTCAAACACGAGACCAAATTAAGAATCAAAAGGAAGGGAAGACTTAGAAATGGTGTGATTACCACAAATCTAGATTTCACTCCAAAGAAGAATGTTGAGTCATCAAGTCACTAATTTCTAAGTCATAATACTCAACATCTATTACTATGCCTCTTACGCACCCTGTAGTCGAAGAGGATGAAGAATAAATTATAGATGTTGAGCTTGATGTCATAATTGCTTCATCACAAACCTATGAGGAGGGGCCATAAGACAAGGAAAGGTTGTTTCACTCTAAGTTATGGGTGAAAGGTAAGCCTCTACATTTCATTCTTGATAGTGGGAATCAAAAGAGTTTAATCCCTGCTAATATTGTGAAAATCCTGCATTTGTCCATGAAGGCTCACCCAAAGCCATATAGTATTGGATGGTTGAGTCTAAAGAGAAACTTATGTGTAACCCATCAATATCTTCTCTCATATGTAATAAAACCTTTCCAAGACGAGGTCTTATGTGATGTGGTGAATATAGATGTTTGTGATGTACTCTTTGGTTAGTCATTTATGTATGATCAACATGGCATATATGAATCAATAACTTAAAGGATCACTTTGACTCTTAGAATATGGTGCTATAGGGTACTAGAGGTAGCACCTTTTACATTTGTCCCCCTAATTTTTGCTAAGAAATTCATTCTCATGGTGGTTAAGACATAGGAATCAAAAAGGGTTGATATTTCAGCCCTAAGTACACAAAAAACACAACAATAGAATCCAATAGATAACAAGCTGAAGAATTTCATGGACTTTCATCCATAGACTAATGGTTAGACAAAAATGGTGAACAATCGGGCCCTACACAACTCCACAAAGCACAATCCATTCCAAGTATGCATCAGAAATCAATTAAAAACACAACTACCACAATTGATGAAAACTATTGATGCAATGGAGACAATTTATTCTCAAGGAGGGAGGAATGATCTGATCAACATTTCAGGGGATAATTCAGGTGATGGTTCTACACTAATTGGTGGCAGAACTTTTGAGAGCCATAACTTTTCCACCATAGCTCCGTTTGACTACCCGTTTGAACCATTGGAAACATAAGAATGAGGGGAACATCATGAGATGGGATAAATATTTTCTCAATAGTTTTTGACTCTTAAAAAACAAATATAAGTTCCTCAAATTTTAATTTTAGTAGTGTAGTCTAAAAATAGTAAGTTTCTAAAAATAGTAATTCCTTGTATTTTGTAATATTGTAAATCATGAAAGCCAAACCACTTAATCTTACTCAAGATTGGTGACCTCCCACATCCTCCTCCTACCTTTAAAATATGTATAAATGAAGATATAACTCAAAATGGAAATCAGACATCTCTTCTCTAAGATAGGCATATGTTTGGGTCTACAAATTTGATCAATAAAACATCTCTTCTCAGAGATAGCATTATTACAATTGTGTTGTTATTATTTCTTAAATTATTTTTCAACTAAAGCTTCTGAGTTCTGGATTAGTGGTATCAAAGTGGTTTGTCTTGAGAGTGTATAATCTTGAGGACGAGGTTAGGCTACAAGAATTTTGGGTGGAAAATAACAGAGCTTCTAAATTATTCACCTATTCACTCCAAATGACTTCAAATGGAAGAAAACACTGAGATATTTGATCCTTTAAAGGAAATGGTGAATGAAGTCATCCAATAGTAGTAAGTTTAGATGCTACATTTTTTTTCTAAATTATCTAACAAATCTAGATGGAAAATTTTGGCTCCTCATTTACAACCCCACCTTGTTTTAGTTCCCCAACACCCTTCAAGGTTTAGGTGAATTTTGATATCCCTAGATTTGAAGGCAAACTCAATTTTGATGCATTATAAAATTGGTTAGATCAATTATCTTCATATTTTTTGTAAATAAATTCATCAATAAAGAGAATATCACTTTTACTCTTTTGAAAGCATCATTCCCTGTCAAAAATTAGTGGGAAGTGTACAAGAAGAGATTTAGTAGGGATGATATTGGCCTTGAAGTGGAACCTGCTTGGGATGATTTCATAGAATCTATAAAAGAAGAATATTGCACCATTGGAGCATATGATGATATGTATATAGAATGGCAAAAACTTCGCTAAGATAAGGAAAAGTTTGTTCAAGATTACATTAACATTTTTCGTTCTCTATCTGGGAGATTGGGCATCCAAGAAACTGAAAAACATAAGGTTCTCAAATATCATGGTTGACTACAATGGTATATATAGGGGGAGATGGAACTCTTCAATTTGGAAACCCTCAGTGAGTCATACAAGTTTGAGGTGAAGATTGAGTAGAAGCATGGAAGAATGAATACACAGAGTCAGCCTTCAAAATGGAAAAGTGATGAAGAAGGTCAAACATGAGGCTAAAATTGGAAGCAAAAGGAAGGGAAGACTAGGAAATAGTGTGATTACCACAAATATGGAATGCACTCCAAATAAGAATGTTGAGCTATTAACTCCCTGGTTTTTAAGTCATAATCCTCAACATCCATTACTCAGCCTCATACGCACCTTTTAGTCAAAGAGGATGAAGAAGAGGTTGTAGATGCTGAGCCTGATTGCATCATTTCTTTATCACAGACCCATGAGGAGATGCCAGATGACAAGGAAAGGTTGTTTCAATCTAAGTTATGGGTGAGAGGTAAGCCTCTACATTTCATTCTTGATAGTGGGATTCAAAAATATTTAATCTCTGCTAATGTTGTGAAAAGCCTAAATGTGTCCATGAAGCCTCAACCAAAGTTGTAGAGTATTAGATGGTTAAGTCCAGGGATAAATCTATGTGTCACCCACCAATGTCTTCTCTCATATGAAATAAAACCTTTCTAAGATGAGGTCTTATGTGATGTGGTCAATTTGGTTGTTTTTGATATACTCTTTGGTTAGCTATTCATGTATGATATGCATGGCATATATGAATCAAGAAATCAAAGGATCACCCTCGCTCTTATAACATAGCACTATAGGGTACTAGAGGTACCACCTTCTACAACTTTCTCCCAAATTAGTGCCAAGAAATTCATTCTCATGGTGGTCAAGCCACATGAATCCAAAAGGGATGATGTGGCAGCCCTAACTACACAAAAAACAAACAACAAAAGAAAATACAGACCAAACTAAAGAAGTTCATGGCCTTCCATCCACATATTGATGGTTTGATAGAAATGGTGAATAATCTAGCCCTACACAACTCCATAAAGCATAGTCCATTATAGGTATGCATCGAGAATCAAAACAAAATACTACTTACACACTTGATGAAAAATATTTATACAATGGGGACCATTACTTTTGAAGGAGGGAGGAATGATCTGAGAAATATTTCAAGTGACATTTTAGGTGATGGTTCTACCTCAATTGGTGGCAGTTCTTTTGGGAGCCATAACTTTCACAACATAGCTCTGTTTGACTCCCCATTTGAACTATTGGAAAGCTAAGAATGAGGGTAACATCATTAGATGGTGTATATATTTTATTAGTGGGTTTTGACCCCTAAAAAATAAATGGAAGTTCCCCAAATTTCAATTCTAGTAGTGCAGTCTAAAAGTAGTAAGTTTTTAAAAATAGTAATTCCTCAAATTCTGTATTATTGTAAATCATGGAAGTTGAACTCATTAATCTCCCTCAAGATTGGTGACCTTCCAAATCCTCCTCCTACCTCAAAAAAATGTATAAATTATGATGTAACCTAGAATGGAAATTAGATATCTTTTCTTAGTGATAGGCATATGTTTGGGTTAAAAAATTTGACCAATAAAACATCTCTTCTTAGAGATAACATTATTAAAATTGTGTTGTTCTTGTTTCGTGAATTATCTTTCAACCAAAGCTTTTGAGTTTTGGATTATTGGTTTCAAATTGGTTTGTATTGAAAGTGTATGATCTTGAGGATGAGGTTAGGCTACAAGAAGCTTGTATGGAAAATAACAAAGCTTCCAAACTATCCACCTATTCACTCCAAATGACCTCAAATAGTGGAAAACACTGAGACATCCAATCCTTTCAAGGAAATGGTGAACGAATCCCTCCAATAGTAGCAAGCATAGATGATACAAAAAATTTCCCAAATTCTCCAAAAAATCTTGATGGAAAATTTTGGCTCCTCATCTGCACTCCCACCTTATTTTAGTGGCCCAAACCCTTCAAGATTTAGGTGAATTTTGATATCCCTACACTTGAAGGAAAAATCAATTTTGATGTAGTATAAAATTATTTGGATCAATTGTCTTCTTATTTTTTGGTAAATAAATTCACTGATAAAGAGAAGATCACTTTTGATCCTTTTAAAGCATCATGTCCTATAAAAATTGGTGTTAAGTGTACAAGAAGAGACTTAGTAAAGATGATATTTGCCTTGAGGTGGAACCTACCTAGGATGATTTCATAGAAGCTATAAAGTAAGAATACTACCCCATTGGAGTATATGATGATTTGTATATAAAGTGGTAACAACTTTACCAAGGTAAGGAATAGTCTGTTTAAGATTACACTGACATTTTTTATTCTCTATCTACAAGATTGGGCATCCAAGAAAGTGAGAAACATAAGGTTCTCAAATATCATGGTGGACTATAATGGTCTATATGGGGGGAGATGGAACACTTCAATTTGGAAACCCTTGATGAGGTGTACAAGTTCATAGTGAATATTGAGGAGAAGCATGGGAGAATGAATATGAAGAGTCAGCCTTCAAAATGGAAAAGTTTGAAAGAAGGTCAAACACGAGGCCAAAATTGGAATCAAAAGGAAATAAATATTGTAAACTCATGTTATTACCACTAATTTGGAATGCACTCCAAAGAGGAATGTTGAGCCATCAATTCTCTGCTTTTTGAGTCACAATCCTCAAAATCCATTACTCTACCTCATACACACCCTACAGTCGAAGAGGATGAAGAAGAGATTATAGGTGCTAAAATTGAAGCCATCATTGCTTCATCATAGACCCATGAGGAGAGGTCAGATGACAAGGAAAGGTTGTTTCACTCTAAGTTATGTGTGAAAGGTAAGCCTCTACAGTTTATTCTTGATAGTGGAAGTCAAAAGAATTTAATCTATGGTATTATTGTGAAAATCCTAAAATTGTCCATGAATCCTTACCCAAATACGTAAAGTATTGGATGGTTGAGTCCAGGGAGAAACCTTCGTGTCACCCACTAATGTCTTCTCTCATATGCAATAAAACATTTCCAAGATGAGGTCTTATCTGATGTGGTCAATCTAGATGTTTGTGATGTACACTTTGGTTATCCATTCATATATGATCGACATGGCATATATGAAGCAAGAACTCAAAGGATCACCCTCAATCTTGGAACATGGTGCTACAGAGTACCACCTTCTACATCTGTTTCCTTGATTAGTGCCAAGAAATTTATTCTCATGGTGTTCAAGCCATAGGAATCCAAAAGGGCTGATGTTGCAATCATAACTACAAAAACAACACAAAAACATAATTAAATAGAGACCAAGCTAAATAATTTCATGGCCTTTTATCGATAGACTGATGGTCAGACATAAATGGTGAATAATCGGGCCCTACAAAGCTCCATAAAGCATAGTCCATTACAAGTATGCATCAGGAATCAAATGAAAATATCACTTCCACACTTGATGAAAATATTGATGCAATGAGGAACATTTCTTATCAAGGAGGGAGGAATGATCTGAGCAATATTTTAGGTGACGGTTGTACCCCAATTGGTGGCAGAACTTCTGGGAGCCATAACTTTTGCACCATAGCTCTATTTGACTCCCTATTTAAACTGTTAGAAAGCTATGAATGAGGAGAACATATTGAGATGGAATAAATCTCTAATTATTGTATTTTTATGCATTAAAAATAAATTTAATTTCCATACATTTCAATTTTAGTAGTGCAATCTAAAAATAGTAAGTTTCTAAAAATAGTAATTCCTCGAATTCTGTATTATTGTAAATCTTAGAAGTCAAACCACTTAATCTCCCTTGATATTGATTAACTTTAAAATCCTCCTCCTACCTTCAAAACATGTATAAATGAATATGCAACCCAAAATGGATATTAGACATCTCTTCTTAGAGATAGGCATTTGTTTGGGTGTACAAATTTGATAAATAAAACATCTCTTCTCATAGATAACATTATTACAATTATGTTGTTCTTTTCTTTTTGAATTAAATTTAAACCAAAACTTCTAATTTTTGGATCATGTCACTCTTATAAATTATTCATAAATAAGAGGCCACTAATTTTCAAACCAATGCCACTAATTTCATTCTTACTAGGACCCCTAAAAGTGGTCAAAGTTTTAGCCTCTCTCTCTCTCTCTCTCTCTCTCTCTCTCTCTCTCTCTCTCTCTCTCTCTCTCTCTCTCTCTCTCTCTCTCTCTCTCTCTCTCTCTCTCCCTTATCTATACATTTTAGTTCAGATTTGTCTTCCTAAGCTTATGAATGCAATGATAGAGGAGAAAAAGTGTTTTCAATGTCATGTTCACTTGAAACTTGGTCAAAATATTGTGAATGATCTAAGAGAGACCAAGGGACACTTATAAACTATTTACAACTAAAATATGATCTTGTAAGGTTGTACAAGTGTTGGTAATGTGTCATTTTTATTAATTTGGGTATTAAAATGTAAATGCTGTCAATATCTAACTATTCATAAACATTCTCTAAAACATTTTTTACATCGAGGATGTTTGGAATATTTTTTAAATGTTATCTTCTTGTAATTGTATGCCCAACTCTCCAAAACATTCCAAAATATGATTTTTTGCATATGAGAGTAAAATAAAAGGTTAGTGCATGATATTATGATATTAATGACACCTCAATATCTTTTTATAATGACCTTAGACCATAATAAACCTATGAACATGTTTTACAATTCCAAGACCTTTTACTTGACTCATAAGACTATACAAGTGAACATAAGATGAAACTTTGGATAATGATAGACAAGAACAAATATGACCATATAAAACTATTTATGACCATTTAAAACCATGATAAGACCATGAGAAGCTTATAACAACCTTATGAAATTTTAATCTAGAGGAGGTAACCAATTTTGACTTGAGGTCAAAATTTGGTCAGTAGTTATATCAATGGATGCATGCCATATATTATTGGGAAGGCCATGAAAATTTGATAAAAAGATAATTCATGATGGATAAAATAACACATATAATTTTTGGAAAGGTGGTATGAAGTTATATTGATTTATTCTTAAATAATAAGGGTAGATTGAAAGCATGTTGTCAAAAAAATAATTTATCAATTACATAAAGATGATAGGTTATTATTATACATTAATAGAAAAGAAAGAAGACACATAAGTGGTACAAATACTAAAAAATGTAGTAGAAGTGTTGAAAGAATATTCAGATGTTATATATGATTAGTTATCACATGGTCTACCACTAAAGAGAGACATTCAACATCATATTTATTTGATTCTAGAATCAACTCTACCCAATCAATTAGATTATAGGATGATTTTAATATATCCTACATATTTTAAGAAACATGTTATTGAATTAGTGATAAAGTGTGTAGTAATGGAGAGCATGAGTCTATGTGCAATGCCAACATTGTTATTCCAAAAATATATGGGGAATGAAGGATGTGTGTTAATAGTAGAGAAATCAATAAAATTATGATTAAATACATATTTATATTACCTCATTTATATGATATGATGGATGTTCTTATTTGATCAAAAACATTTACTAAGAGTAATATAATAAGTTCCTATTACCATAATTAGATTCGTGAAAGAGATGAATGGAAAACAACATTTAGGACCAGGGATGGATTATATGAGTGGATGGTGATGTCATTAGGATTATATAAAGAACCCAACAAATTTATAATGGTGATGAGTATAATTATATTATGATATTTAGTAAGATTAAATAATAACACTTAAGGCATTTGAAAATGGTACTATAATTTTTAAGAAAGGATAAGTTCTATGTAAATCTGACTAAGTACAAGTTTATGTCAAACAATTTTGTATTTTTGGGATTTGTAATTTTAGTATATGGTATAAGAATGGATGAAGAAAAATGTAAAATTAATTTTCAAGTAGCCTATTCTAAAGAGCCTAATAGAGATAAGAAATTTCTATGGTTTAACACAATTTTATATAAAGTTCATTATAAATTTTACTAGTATTGTTACAACAATAATAGATTAGATGAGAGAAAAATAATTTGTGTAGACAAGAGAAACACTAGAAATATTTGAGTTATAGAAGAAAAATATTACATAAAAACATATTTTGGCTTTACATAGTTTTAGCAAAGTATTTTAGGTTGATTATAATTCTTCACATTTTGGAATTGGTGTTGCATTGAGTCAGGAAGGAAGGCCAATAACATATTTTAATAAAAAATTGAATGAGATAATAAATAATTATTTTACATATGATGTTAAATTTTATATAATTTTACAAGTATTAAGACATTGAAGTGATTAGCTAGTGCATAATGACTTTGTCCTATTTACAAATCATGAGGCATTGAAGTACCTAAACACTCAAAATAAATTAAATAGTAGGCATGTAAATTAGGTTTCTTTCTTGTAGGTTATAATTTTATTTTCATACATAAATTAGGAAAATAGAACCATGTCATTGATGGTTTGAGTAGGAGAGTGCTATTATTAAATGCTATGGTGATTAAAATGTTGGGCTTGAATTTCTTAAGGAATTATATGATACTAATCCATATTTTGGAAATATAGTTAAGTAATGCATAAATATGTTAATTCATGTGAGATAGATACAATTCATGATGAATACCTTATTAATGATAGTTATATCTTTTAAAGAAAATAAATATGTATTCCACTTGGGTTAATAAGAGGGAATATTATAAGTTAATATTACAATGATGGTTTGGGTAGACATTTTGGTAAGAATCAGATAATAGATTCAATGAAGGAGAACTATTTTTTGCCAAAGATGAATAGAGTTGTGGTAAAATATCATTCAAGATGCAAGATATGTCAAGTGGCTAAGTGCTATGGAAATAATATAATGTGGTGCATTCTATTCCCAATTTCAAGAGAATCATTTAAACATATTTGAGTAGAGATTTTGTGTTGAGATTACCAAACACATATAGAGGTATTGATTCAATTTATGTTGTTGTGGACATGTTTTCTAATAAGATTCATTTTATTTCATGTAAGATAACTAATGATGCCACTATTGTTGGACAACTATTTTTAAAAGATGTTGTGAGATTGTATGGTTTTCAAAAACCATTACATCAGATAGGAATATAAATTCAATGTCATCTATGGAGAATAATATAGAATATGTTAGGAACTAAAGTACAATTCAATAGTTCATAACACCCAAAAATAGATGAACAGAAAAAATTTATAAATAAGAGTTGGGAAATTTGTTAATATGCATAATTGGAGAGAAGCCCAAACAATCAGATATGGATTTACCGCAAGATGAGTTTGCAAATAATAGTTTTGTAAACATGTCTAAATAAAAAAAAACACCATTTTAGATTATTTATGAGAGAAATTATATGGATGTTTTAAATTTGGTACAATTACCAATTACATAGTGAGTTAGTGATGATGCAAAAGCATTTGCAGAGCATGTATGATATTTATAAGAAGAAATGAGAATAAATCTATTGAAAAGTAATAAAAAGTATAAAGTAGCAACATATGTTGTAATAAGGTCAAAGTTAATTAAAGAAGGATATTTAGTGATGGTTTTTTTGATTAATGAAATGTTTATAATAGGGACATAAAATAAGTTGAAGTACAAGAATATTGGATCGTTTAGAATTGTAAAGAAAATTAATGAAAATGCTTATGAGGTGAGCTTCCAATAAATTTTTTACATAACTTTAGTATTTAGTGTTTCTTATTTATATGAATTTTATAGATAATATGGTAAAAGGGAAGAATTTGAAGAAGTATATTTCTAGTAGCACATACTAAAGAAGAAGAAAGAAAAGATATCATAGGTTATGGATAAGAAGGCTTTGCACATAACACAAGGAAATTATAATAGGTATTTTGCATACTGGAAAGAAATAAAATACGAATAAAATACTTGGACTAAAGAATGGAAGTTAAAAAAATTTACACGAATAAATGGTAAGGTTTTTAGTCATAACAACTCACATGAGTTGAGTTGTTTTTAACCATAGGAGTATGATGTAAAAGCTAAATGTCTAGAGGCCATAAATTTTAATCTATAACTCTGTTTGAACTCTCATTGATGCCAAAGTTACCCTACAATTTTTTTTATTTCATTCATAAATATCTTTATCTAGTTAGGGATATTTTAAAGACTTTTAAAAGGTCGTACATTACTATATAATGGTCTAAAACTATATTTTACTATATTTTTTAATTTTTTTCCATTTTTAAAAATAATATATTTTTGTAACCGCATAATAAATTTAGTTGATATTAATCTTTTAGTTTAAATTTTGTGATTAAATCACAAGTGGATATTTATAGGCCATTTCAAACTTACATGCAAAACTTATTAAAATTAGTAGTTGAAAATTTATAGAAGATAAAAATTACTAAAAATAACAATTTCGTAAAAATTACATGGGTTAGTTATCTTAACAGTACCTTTTGATTTATTTAGTTTTATTAATTATTAATAGTACCTTACATAAAATTTTATTCATTCAATGAGAATTAATACAAAAGATTGCTTTCATGCAATTTTTGAGTTTTATGCCTATGGATATTTTGCTTAGCTAGTTTGTCTTTCAATAAAGAGAGGGTTATGTTTTGTAAATAAAACTCAATGTTATATTGTTTTTAAATTATTATTTTATTTCAATATTTTATTTTGGAAAAATAATCTATTTTGAATAACTTTTTTCTCTAAAAAGAAATATGACAAGAGGAGGTTATACTTAGTTGAACAAGCATATAATATATTTGCATATAAGAGATTAAAATAATTATTTTAATATAAATACCAACATAAGGGGGAGATTAAATCAATGAGTAAAGAGAGATTTTTTACAAAATAATGAATCTAAAGAAAATTATTATTTAGTTTATGAGATACTTGAGGGAGATGGTTTTGAGAATAGATATTTTTCAAGACAAATAGAAGAGAAATTTGGAATGTATCACACCATGTGTTTCTGGAATGAAGAAGAAAATGGTTTCTTAGGGGTTTAAGAGATAAAATAATCTCTTGTGAAAGGAGAGTTTTCTAGTGTTAAGAAGGCATAAAAAATTATTTCATTTACAAATGGATTTTATGCATGGAGATAGTGTAGTTGAAGATGTTAAACATATTTTAAAAATGGAGCATGAGGATTAAAGTAAATAAAATAATGAAGAAAACAAAGATGTAAATAATAAATTAGAAATGGTTGAAGATAATAATCTATTGAAGGATAATGATAGAGTGGAATATATGTATGTAAATGGATATATGCATGAAGACAATATTTAATATTAATTGATTTTTAAGTTTTTACAAAATTTTATCCCATAGAGTATGAGAATGACGATGAATATTAAGAAGAAGAGATTGAAGAGAAAGAGAAAACCATTATTTAGAGGACCAGTACAATATTTGAAATGAATGACCATAGTGATGATTTCAGAATTTATGATTTGGTTGAGAAAAATGGAGTTGAAAGTGAGACATGAATTATCCTTACAAGTTTACATGAGCTTGTACTATAAATATTTGCACACACACATGCATGGACTAAAGAACTCATGTTTATTTGAATCATCATTAACAATCTCATTGTCATCAAATATTATCATAGGATGTGGTACTAATTCACTTGCAAATGTTTCAATAATACCATCTGTTGGATGTCCTTATGTTAGAGGAAGAGGATATTCCTTGTATGCATGGTCTACCTATAAATTATCATTATCTTTTCCTTTTCCATTATTTATAAATGGATTAATGAATCTTTTAAACCTTTAATTATCATTTTTTTGTGGTCGGCCTCCTATGTGGGTTTGCTAAACTTAGCAGTATATTCATCAATGATATCATGTATCTTATGATTTATTTTGTAACACTTGTTTTTGTAACATCCAATAAATATATGATAGTCACAATATATTTTATTGTCAAATCCATTACATTAAGGGTTAGTCATATAAATCTCTAATGGTAGAGGGAGAGATATGAGATTGCACTCAAGTAACTTCTATAATAATATATGAGGAAGTGATGGTGACTATAAAAATTTATTCCATGGTGGATTTATTAGCTAAAGCTTATTTGTTAGCTTTGATATTGTGTTGAATCTTAATTTTTATTCATTATTAATTTCTTTATATTTGACCTTGTAGATTGGGTTTATTTTAAAATAAGTATTTGGAGCATTTGGGGTGTACTTAGGTTTTTTTAAATATATGACTATGACTTCTCATTCATTTATTATATAATATAACCCATCAAAATATTTAATTTTGTTGAACATGATACACTCATTATTAGGATTTATTGCAAGACCGACATTAAATAATATTGAATTCATTAAAATAATAAATAAATCGACAAAGTTATCTTAAGAAGGAATCAAACCACATCATAGAGACAAGAGTTGACAAGTGGAAAAAATTTCAAATAGAAAAAAACCTCACAATTTATTAGAATCCTTGCAACATTGAATCTCCAAATACATATTATGTAAAAGGAGAGAGAGAGAGAGAGAGAGAGAGAGAGAGAGAGAGAGAGAGAGAGAGAGAGAGAGAGAGAGAGAGAGAGAGAGAGAGAGAGAGAGAGAGAGAGAGAGAGAGAGAGAGAGAGAGAGAGAGAGAGAGAGAGAGAGAGAGAGGCAAAAAACACAACAATGATTCAAGATTATAATTTACATTATAAGTAGGTAAATGAGGTTAAAGATTATTAGTTGCACACTTACCAAGTCCACCACTCAAATAGCCCATAGATTTCATGCTTTTGAAGGTGGGTTTGGTAGAAGAAGTGTTGTAAGAATATTTATTTGTTTGATAAGAACAAAGTGTTGCATCATTTTGAGATCTAGTGTCATATGCAAGAGAGGTAATTTTTTTATTTAGAAGATCAATAGATGATTTTATTTTCTCTGCATGGGTAGTAAAGGAGTTTTGAAAAGTAGTAGAAGTGTGTTTTTGACATTGAATTTCACATTTTATTTAAATAAGTTTTTTCATTTTTAATAGAAATTGGACAAGAAGCATTTTTAAAAGATAGAAAAGTAACTAACTTAAACGCCATTACATGCGAATATACAAGTACTAAAATTGCCAAAAAACCTATGAAAATTAAAATAAGATCTTTCTTGAAAAAAATAATTTTATAAACTTTGTTTTGATATCAAAACAAACAATAAAGTATTAATGAATAATATAAATATTCAATCTTAAAAAAAATTTCAAAAAAGGCAAACAAAGCTAACTAAAAGAATAAAATAAAAAAATTGTCCTTCATCCCAACATAACAAATTAAGAATTTTTTCTTATAACCAAGGCGATTAAGAAATCTTTAATCATAAAATTCTAAGATGAAAGATAAAATATTCATTTGTGAATTTGTATTGGAATTGAAAGATTAATATTAAACAATAGAATTTAGCCAAAAATACAATCCACATATATGAATTCAAATGCCAAACAAATGACACCAAATCGCCCAAATTAACATATTTTGAGGGTCAAAGCTTTTTAGATTATTTTTGAAAAAAAAAATAGACAAACTTTTTGGTTCCTAGTTGTACATCTCTTGCACTTAGTCTTGAATACTTGGCTAGTATGGAAAACATGGATGGTAAAATCAAAATCATGTCATTATAGTTGGGAAAGGGTTTAGCATCAGGATGGATTTAATGCAAAAAATGATTGAAAGAGTTTGATAAAGGATACATTTAATTACATGCTACTTATGGCTCTTCCTAAAGCAAGGTGAGAGGACCTAAAGGGTAGCTTTCTCTCATGGAGAGATAGAATAGTTCAATCTCCAAGGAGATTATTTACACAAACATAAATTTGACTAGAGCATAACTAAACTTGCATAGTCTACTTGGAAAGAGTTGTCACACAAATTGGAAAAATGTTTTAAACTAGATGCAAGCTACTAAAGATAGATCAGAAAGTGAATGCAACCTTCATTTTGAAAGAAAATTCTGACACTGAGGTCCAAATGGAGGATTAAAATGTTATTCTTTGAAGAATAAAACATAGATACATTGTAGATATGCAATATTGATGCATCTATAGATAAATAACACTCAAAATAGTCAACAAGGTGTATTACGTATAGTGTAGGATGGGTAGGATGATTTAGTTAGATATAAAAATGGGTGTGGTGGCTTTCAAATATAAGGAACTCCTTCAACAACCATGATATTATTCATTGTAAAAATGTAAAAGACTAAATCATAAGCTAAGGAAACTATCAAGAATGGTTTACATTCATTGGTGCCAATCCAATGCAAGCATTCAAATGACCTTTGAAACCCTAAAGCGTACAATACAACTAAGGCTTCAAGCACTTTCTCCTATAAAATCCATAAGTCCAGGGTGTCTTTAAAAGACTATCAACAACACATTTTCAATTCATAATGCTATACATAGTTTATAACCTAGATCTATGCTCAAAATGACCACCATTGATAAGAATAAAAGGAGATTAACAATAAATAAAGCTTGAAAAATGTATTATTTCCTTTTATTGACATGAAACAACATAAATCACATGTATTTTCCATTAAATTAAAAGTAAATATTACACACATCAGTGTCCATAATGCTAACGTGGAGAAATGCATGGTGGATTTTTTTGAAATAGGATAGACATATACATGCCCTCAGAGCTTGTTAATGGATGTATGACTTTAACCACCTTAGTAAGAGAGATAAAATACACACAACAATAATCCTGAAAATGAAAAGTCCTCTGCAAAGAGGATATTTTTGGAAGTTGAAAGCACTTAAGACCTAAAAAAACCAAAAACAACCTTGTAAATAGGACAAGACCTTTTTACTTATACAAATTTCTCAACCCAAAATATTTTTGAAATATACTTCAGTTGGAAGATGTCCTTGGGCACGTCTATAAGCTCATGCTTTGCAAGCAAATTATTTCGATAACTTCTTTTCCATGTCATGATGAAGTTTGATAACAAACTCTTGATCTTCATGGATGGAAATTCATTACACTTGAGATTGAGGGAGAATATTCCCTTGAGAGCAAAACAAACTCTTGTCTTCATGTGTAACTAATTTGCATTGCCTTCAACTAATCATTAACCTAGCTGGAATCTTGTGGATAGATGCCTTCCTCCTTGTGCAATCCAAAGAGTTCCTTCATCTTTGTTATGATTGTATTAGGTTGGTCCAGCTATGATGGAGGCAATGCAGGATCCATGGTCATTTGAAAAATATCCATCCAATGTCCGACCTTGGTTCTAAAAGCCTCGTAACAAATTTTCTTATCCATGGAGGTCAAATATTGAAAATACAACACTTAGCTTATGTTATACTTTTTTTCATTTTGACTTCTTCCTTTTCTTTTTTTTGATTTTTAGGGTTGCCACGAAACTTAATAAAGTCATATGGCATATCTTACCTTATTTTTTCTCATGTGGGACTCTGGAACTGTTTTGCAATTTTGTACCCTTTTGGTCTGGCGGGATTTTGGATCCCAACTACAACTTTGTAAGTTGGTGGAAATCTGGATGTCCGGTGCACATTTACAAATTGTAAATTCGTAACTTGTAATTTGATGTTGTAGTTTTTCTCAAAAGTTTCATTACAGACTTAGGAATTTTAAATGCAATTTGCAAATTGCAACTTGCAAAATTGCATTTGGCTTGAAAATTTTTCATTTTGAACCTTTAACCTTATGTTGATTGGTGAGTGGTAGACATTTGAGTGCAATTTACAAATTCCGTATTTACAAATGCAAAATTACATCTTCCTTTGAAATTTTCCGTAGACCTCCCTTTGATACTTTCCATTATGAAAAATCTATGTTGCCATCTTCTTACTTTGTATGCCACTTATATAGGTTAATTTCATTCTTTACAAGGGAATGCCCTCTAAGAGATTTTGCGAACTTAACAGCACTTGAAACATTTGGCATGCTTCTCTACACAAGTCCTTATTACTACGAAACTAACTGAACCCCCGTTTTTATGAACTCCATAACTTTTGGAACTAGTTTTTGTTAGATATCTGAATTAAAAGCGTAGGAGACATGTCATAAATTCCAGCATTCATCTTCAGATCTATAAGACGAAAGTCAAACACCTCATGTGTTATGGATCCAGAAAAACTACCTCGACTCAAGTTACAAAGTTGCAACGCCGACATACAACAACGTCGTTCCAATGGAATGTGGAAATGGGCGAAACCCCCACCTCGCGCATTATTGAGGGCACGTGCCTCTTCATTTGACTGTGGTCTTTTCAGTGGGTCACATAGATTGAGCATTTAAAATTTGTTTCTCCATATAGAATGTCCACTGTATATTCGTACATTTTCCTCATGGTCAATTCCTTCACTGTGGGTTTTGGGGATTAGCCCGCATTTTACAACATTCAAATTTAAAAGTTGCTTTTTGGAAGTTGTTTTCCCGCTCCATATCTCTACCTGCCTTCCATCATGTGGAGTTTGGGGCTGGGCATACATATTACAACTTGCAATTTAGTCAAATTTGCATTTGACATTGAAAACTCCGTCGGTATTCTACATGGGCCTACACCTCTTCAGTCAACAGCATACATATTTTAAAACTTTGTTTTGTTATTTGGATTTAAAACTTTCACCTCCCTGTGCCAAGACATGGCCAAGTCGTACTTCTTTGGCATCTTGCTTGCTGGGTTACGTTCCAAGACATGGCCACGGGTTTGGGAACTTGGCGTTCCAAACGCTTTCAAGTTTGAAAAAATTGCTTTTTGGCATTGAATCTCCGTCCAATAGTTCTGCGGACTTTCACGTCTCATTTGCAATTTGCAATATTGCAAACTTGCATTCAACTCTAAAAGCTCGACCATTCTGCCTTGCATCCCCCTTTGATCTTTCACGTGGATTTTGTAACTTCTATGGCATGGGCTTTAGAAATCTTATGTGCGTTTTTGATCATTCATGTGGGCATCCTTAAAATATTTACGGGCCTCTTTGGAATCCCTACGTGAACTCCCCTTGATGTTGGCGGAGGAACATTGAACGGTATTTGTAATTTGCAAATTGCAACTATGAAAAATTGGTTTTTTCCCTCAGAACCTTCACCGCAGACTTCGGAGTTTTGAATGCAATTTCCAAACGTGCAAGTTTGCATTTTAAACTGAAATCCCCATCGGAGCTTCATTCCTTTTCTTTTCAAAGATGGAAAACATTAGACTTAGCATTCTTTTATCTTCCCGGCCTGACATTTTTACCATGGTCTCTGTAAAATCTTTAAAACATAAAAATATTAAATGTTAGCTGAAACTAGGAATATAAGGTCTTCATAACTTGACTGCGAAAGTGAAGTTTTATAACTTGAGTGAACATTTACAAAGAAGAGACAACATTTAAACCCTCAAAAACTTGTTTTTCGAGAAAATAAGATACAAATTATTTAAACAAATTTATTTTAAAGATTAATACATCAAGAAAAGTAAAGTGAAAGCTAAATGTACATAAATGGAACAAATTACCTTTACACCCAAAAAAAAACATATGTCGGGTTTAAATGTTCAAAACTACAAGGGATTTAATGCGAGATAAATCTACAATAGAGACCAAACATTGGCATGACATTGATTACTTAAAATAACAAAGATTAAAAAAAATGCCACGTAAGAGTATTGCAAGAACTGCTTCGAGATGATATTATTATTATATTCCTCAAATACAAAAGTAAAATGAAAAAGATAAAGATGGTGAAAACACGATAAACACTACACAACATTGTTGTTAAGGTGAGAAGTGCAACAAAGATGATTAAAAAACTCCCCGCGGAATTCAATGCACAACTGGCTTAATAGAATTGTGTTACACAACAAGAGTAGTTTACAAAGCGTCAATAATATAAATGTTCTAAAAGAAAACTCAGAATGCCAGGTTAAATAAAAACACCACCTAGCAGGGCGATAAGGTAGAAATCGTGATCAAAAAAATATATAAGCTCGCCCGATCATTAAAGCCTTAGAATAAAAGGAAAACGTTATGTAAAATTAGGCCAAAGGAAAAACCTAAAGATGAAATGCTAAAAAAAAGTTATAAAAATACAGGTAATAACTCACAATATCTACGCAACCGACTAGTGAGAAGAGAAAAGGCCAGAACATATGAAACATATCTAAAAGAATTGTTTCAATCATAGATGTCAACGAGAAAGACGTACAGTCAAAAGTTCTGCCACACAGATAATAAGAGAATACAAAATAAATACTGACTACGTATTACCAAATAAATTCAGTAGAACACAGAGAAGGAAAGATATCAATAAATGATTGTTAAAAAAAGAACTATGCACTAAGGCACTTAATTTAATAAGGGAAATTCCACGATTCAGGAAAGAGAACGAGTTTAAATAAGAACACATAAATAAGAGTATAAGAAAATCAGAATTTAAAATGAGGCACCAAGGCTAAGTTCATGAGCTGGATACCATGAATATATCGTTGATGAAGCACAAAAAACCAATATAAAAAAAAAAATTCTAACTAGAAAAAAACGCACACATATTCAATGAGAAAAGAAATCAGCTGTGTAATTAAATGACAGAAAAACAAACAGTTCGAGATTTAAAAAACATTATTTTTTAACTAAAATAAACTTGCACAAGCTCATTGATCAACATTAAAATGAATATTATTTGATATCATACTAGAATTTATTTCAATGTCGATATTTAATAATGTTGAATTCATTAAAAGAATATGTAAATTGACAAAGTTACCTCAAGAGAGAATCAAAATATAAGATTAAGATGAGAGTTGACATGTGGAGAAACCATCAAATAGAGAAAATCCTCTCAATCTATTAGAAGCCTTGTAACAATGAATCTTCACATACATATCATGTACAATCTAAGAGAGAAAGAGAGAGAATGACCTTAAGCAAAAAGAGCATCACAAGGTTGCAAGATCAAGAAGAAGATCAAGATTGTACCACTACAAAAAGGCAAGAAGAGAGGAGGAAAAAAGCTAAATAAATAGAACTAGAACTAATAATGAGTTATATGTGCAAGGATTAGAATGTGTGTCAAGTGTCTCTAATCCTCTCACAAGTAAAAAGGATGTGTGTGTCGTCTGGGAGAGAGGAGTTACATGTAAATAAATCCAAAGCCAATAAATGAAGTAAAAAGCTGAGTGCCACTATATATATATATATATATATATATATATATATATATATATATATATATATATATGCATTTGTAAATATAATAAATTCCCTTGTAACTATATTAAATAGACACACACCTAAGACTTAAGATAAGCCTATAGACCTATAGGAAAAACCCAAATTAAGGTTAAATATCCAACACTCATGAAGCAGTTTTAGTAAATTTTGTGTCAAGATATATTTTAATTGATTATCTTCTATAGAATTAGGCATCTTTGTTAGCATAATTTTGTATCAATTTTAACATAGTCATTGATTGACTCATTGGACCGTTGGTTGAGTTTTACAATTTTCACATAAGATATTTTTTTTACTAATGTTAATAGAGAAGTGTGATACAAACTGAATTGCCAAAGGGATGAATCATTTAATTGATTGGAGTGGAAAAACATAGAACCATCTCAAAGCATAATATTTAAGGCTATTTGTAAATAGATTATTTAATGATTTATCATTGTATTCAGAATCTAAACATAGTACAAGGAATGATCAAAGATATTATTGTAGATCACTTTTACCTTCATAGAGAGGAAGCTGAAGAGCTACAAAACCTAATGATAGTGTGTAAGATTGTATCTAAAGTGACAAATGATTGTGAATAAAAGTATGGGAATCCATTAAATGACTAGCTCTAGAGACACCTTTCTTTAATTTTAACACCTTAGCATATACGGTTGTAATAGGCCACTTAAGGAAATGTGCATTAAGTGAGGCTAGTGGTGGATCATGCATAGTAATCAAAGAAAGTGTGTATGTTTATTTTGTATAAATAATCATATTAATATATTGTAAGCATTACAATGCCCCCATACCTAGGTATGACATCACATATGTAACTTGATATGTTGATATAAGAATAGAAAGAAAAATATAAACTAGAACACTTGAAGTGGAAGTCTTAATAATTTAAAAAGGCACAACTTATTTTTGTACCTGTTATGTTACAATTTTAGCTTGATGTGTTGTCTTATATGGTAGGATCAATTTGACAACACTATCCACATGTTTTAAATATTGACGATGTCCTTGACAAAAATTGGACAATTCCTTAACTTGCTCAATATCTACCTCGTTAAGGTCATTTGGATCAATCCTATCGAATATATAGGATTATCTTAATTATCACGATTAGTTTCATTATCTTGAATATGATGTTCATGATCAACATGATTTTAAAATTGCACATACCTTTCAACAAATGTATTATGAAATGGAGAAAAAATATTTGTGTTATCCATTTTATGAAAGATCAAATGAATTTGACTATTATCTATATGGACTACACTTAATCAAGTACTACAACATAGAGGGACAAGTGAGCTAACCTTATTGGGTGGTATAAGAGGGAACCATGGATATGGTTGGAAGGAAAGAGAGAATGGGTGTAATTAGGCAAGTTGTGTTTACTTTTTATGATCTTAGATATATGAATAGGAATCACAAATAGGAATCAAAACAATAATGGGAATTGATTGCATAGGATTACACCAACCAATAGCCACAATGTTTTATTTTGGAGGTACGTTAAAATAAACTTCCTGAATCTAACTAATTACAAGTGCCCTATTGAATCAAAAGGTAAAAAATATTGTTATGGTTGTAAATTAAAACTGTTCTACACTTCTAATATACTTGATAGATATGTGAAAGCTAAATTTTATATATAGTGATATATAATGGATTAAGTGTTTGAGAAGTACCCTTCACACCATACCTGAGTTAAAATTCATCATTGCTCTACCAAAAATGATGGCTCATATGAATTTCACAACTATAGAAACATAGTTATAGAATGTAAAAAGGAAATTGAAAATGAAAAGAAAAAAATGTTTTCTTTCATGGAAATCAAGAAATCATTCCAAATACCCTAGGTTAAATATAAATTTTAGAGTAACTCTCTATTAAATCCTAAAAAGAATGATCAAATTTCTCTTTCGTGTATAAGAATCACGAATGCAACTAAAACCCTAGGAAAAAATATAGAAAAATAATGTTCAGGTAGGAAATCGGTTCACAATATGTGTTACCCTATATTTTATTTAACATGATTTAATAAGGATAAACATTGAAATAATATTCATAAATTCTAAAATTTAATATTCTTGCATATATTTAAATGCAAAATAAAATTAATCAATTTTTATTGACAACTGTCATGTGTTAAATATAGTAACTACAACTAATAAAAAAATACATAGATTCTATAGTAAAATATAATATAAAACATGCGTACGATAGTCTAGATCCAATAATAAAGTATGTGGCTATATTTAGATGAGTTCACACTCCTTAGACAACTACATAGGGTGGTCTTTTTTTTTGACTATGGATTTGTCTACTACAAAAGTGATAAATCTTTAATTGCTCAACCACCTATGCATGTATCTATTGAGAGGGGTGAGATATACTTATTCTAATGATGTTAAGAATAAATTTATGTTTTCTTTCTATTTTCATTGAAAACACTAGGTGTACTTGTGAGAGCTATAAACCTCAAAAAAATAAGTAGAAGTGTAATGTATTAATTTGAATCCAATCACCCCCATTTATGATTGACACTTTCTTACATATCCATGTACTCTGATATGGAATCAAGTTGCATGTAGTTTTCCCATAGACTGTGATTATGTAATTTCCTTTTCATCATTATATGTATGCAACTAGTAATTTGGATTTAATATTTGAAAATGTTCACTCTTGATTTGATTTATAATTCTTCAGACTTGTCTTGAGACAACATATACTTATTGATATTTATTTTTTAATAATAAAGATTAGTGAACCCAATTACTATCGAGACAAGAAAATAAAAATAGACAAATCTTGTAAAATAATACCATCTATTGATTCATATTGAATAATTTAAATAATTATAAACCATGGAAAATGTCAACTTAGAATTGAAGTTGACATGAAAAAATTTAAAACTTTAAACATAATAAAATGTGACCTACTATTTTTAGTAAGTTTCACATGAAAGCGTGCACATATCTAAAAATATTCAAAAATAAACGAAAAACTAAAATTAACTTATTGGATGAACATCAACTGAAGTTAAATTTTGGTTACAAAAATAGACAACTTTTAACATTAGAAAAATATAAAAAATAATATTATATTATAATTGTATATCCTTAGATGGTCATGTATGGCTTTCAAAAAACATGAAAAATATACATAACAGGAGATTCTAAGTTATGGATGCATTACTTTTTTTGAGATGATCATTTTAGCATGAAGATGGGCTCAAAAAGATATACAAATCAAAATTTATGGCCCCTAAAAGTCCAACCTCTTTTTTTGCATCAATGATTTACTCGATGTGCAATACTATATACGTTTTCAACAGATAGTGTCAAGATCTAGGGAGATATTGTGTTATAATGATTGAAGTTTTATTTTTGTTTATAAGATTTCAATTAACTAATTTCTTTTAATTGGCTTCCAAAATATGTGGGATGACTCATATGGATATTTCAAAATTTATAAACTAAAATTTAAATGGTGAGGAGACAAGGTCATGCTAAGTGTATGAGGTCATAGTAATTGGACAAGTCTATGATAACAAACCTATTTTCATAATCTTGACTAGTTCCAAAAAAAATAGAAACAACCAACATGAGGCTAAGAGTTGTCTAAGAGTGATATAAAGTGGTTTCAACACTGACTTAAGAATTTCTTTGTAGTAATGATGACAAATATAGGGGTCAAGTTGGCATACAGATTAACGGTTAGAGGAATGATGAATAAGAGTCATGTATTTGAATGTAAGTCAAGTGATTCAAGCCATGTCAAAAATTAACATATTCAAATACTTATGCCTTGATTTACATAGCTATAGATATCATCATATTCATATGTAGGTAGAGAAGGTGATCCTCAATTTTTATAATTTACAAGAGGTGTTCAATCACTAAGAGAGTTCCTTAAGCATAGTGAGCTTTGTTTTGCACTTTCATTCTCTATCAAAATTAGCAAAACTTTTCTCATAGTCACTTGCACTCTATTTATTTATCTCCACCCGTTAGTGCCCAAACTTGCACTAAGAAATTTATGCCTTGTTTCCAAATATTAATGCTTGAATATCCAACTATTAATCCTATTTACAAGTGCCCACCTATGTCATTTATAGATCCTATTTTTGGATGAAGTCATAAAAATAATAATTTCGCAAATGAGTTGTGAAGACCTCATATTCCTAGTTTTAACTAATGCTTAATGTCTTTGCATTTTAATGAGATTAAAGGATGTATGTTAAAAAAGGAACTTGACAGAAGTTTCAAGGTTAAATACAAGTTTCAAAAGGTTCAAAGTGTATGAAAGGTTCTGGTAGAAGTTGAGAGGAACTATGCAAATTAAAAAATTGCCTTTTTCTAAAATTTACAAATTGCATATGGAACTGCCAAACCCACATAACAAAGTCAAATGAGTAAATTTATAAAATGTGGTCCATGTGGGAGAAAAATATTGCATAATTCCAAAAAGGCCATGCCATTGGTATTACCCATATGGTAATGTGAGGTAAAAATGGCAAAAAGCAAAGTATTGGCCCTTTCACAGTAAAAATATGCAATGCAAATGTAACTTTGCATAGTCTCCAATGTGAAAAATATGTGCCAATAGCCGAACCCCATGGGAAAACATCTTGCCAAAAACATTGCCTAAAAATACATATTTCAAGTTTCTCATTGACTTCCAAAGACCACTGAAGAGAAATGTGTTGACCTTTCCACATGAAAGGATGGATGAGTGAAGGTTTCAACAAGGACATGTCAAATAGCGAGGTTTAAAAGAAAAGAGAGTCGATTATGGAAGAGAGTGGACTTGTGGCAAGTACTTGGCTGAAATATCAAAGTAAAATGCATATTAAAATATTGAAAATTGAAAAATACATCTCAATTCCATAGGCCAACCATAGACGGCAAGCCAGAAAAAAAACATTAATAATGGAAACAACAAGTTAAAATATAATTTGGCATATTAATGAAAATCTAAAGTATGATCAACTCTCCTAATCCTGTCAGTCAACATGGAGGAGAAGCACATCAAAGGATGCAACTATGACGTGGGAAAAGACATGTAAAAAAGCAATATTTTAAAGCATGACATGGGCAAAGTCAACGTAGAAAGATTAAAGTGGTCCATGTGAAAGTTTAAAACCAATGAAAATGGAATAACCCATGCCATAAGTGGATGAGTCCATGTGGAAGTTTTAAATGAAACGTGTCTTGTGAAAATGTAAGACATGGTCCCAAAAGTTGAAAGACAAAATTTATGATTAGAAATACAACTTTGCATATTGTCGAGTTACAATTTGTATCCCAATCCTTGAAACCTATAGTAAAAGAGAAGATCTTGCATAATGTAGAGAGGTAGGTGGGAATTTTAGTGGGGAAAACATAGTCAAAAAGTAATTTTTAGGAAATTATAATGTGTAAAATACAATCCATGTTCCCCATCCCACAGGTGGAGATATTAAGTGGAAAAGGAAATAGTAAAAAGCAAGTTTGAATATTGTAAAATTCATGCCAATTTTTGGATCCTAAAATAAAGTTGTTCACCACATGGAGAATCTAGAAAAATTAAATGATGGAAAAATAAAAGGAGAAAGCATGTTTTTCAACTTACAAATTGCAGACAAGTTTCCTAGCCCTACAGATTTCAAAAGATCATTCAAAATTTAATACTTATGCCATGTGCTTATATTTGTTCAATCAATGATGTCATTGAGGGTAACATAAGCCACATGGGGGTGCAAAGCATGGGGGAGAACAAATTGTAACAAGTAAGGCTCTACATATTGAATGTAGTCATAGTAAAAGATGACTTCTAGTAGATTTTAGGTGATGAAACTGTGGACATATCAATGACAGGAACAAACAATCATGTGAAATTACATGGAGAAATTTTGGAGGGGCTTCTTGCTCATATTGTGAGCTCCTAAAGTATCGTGAATCTAAAAAAGGTGTAAGAATAAAACCCACCATCATGTGTTTCTAAAGCTAATTACAACCTTGGGATAGGGTTTTGGGAGATATGTGCTCCTAGTAAAGCTAGTGAACAACAACAAATAAAAATTCTTTTAGAAGTGTTGGTTCTACAATGTGACCAGACTATATTGATTGCTTTAACAATGAAATTGTGAATATTCGATGAAAAGGTTTTGACTGTTATTTGTTGGTGAAGTTCATAAAATCAGATTCTACAGATTATATTACATCAAAAATACAAGAGATGATATGATTAATGCATCAAAAATGCTTTCTAGCTGATTTTAAACACTGCTATAACTTTTGTAAATTTCTTTATTTGTCAAGTAATTATGTTCAGTTTAAGATGGTCATTCATGTAGAAAATGATTATTATTTTTGGAATTATCAAAGGGAAATGAGGGACCATCTTGGGTTATGGCCTTTGTAGAGGGGTTTATTTATTGATGTTAACTTGTTTAAGATATCTGAGAAGAAATCTTTAAGATGCCAAAAGAGGCTGGGTAGATAACTTTTGAAAGGAAAGAATTAGGAATGGTATGGAAAGAGGTATGGTCTCCAAAAATAGGACACACAATGGATGATGTTGAGTGAAATATCACTCCAAATGTAAGGTGCATAAATCTAGAGAAACATGTAGTGGAAGATATGCATATTGTTTCAAGATCAGATGGTGACAAGTAAATAAATCTTCTTGTTCTCTTAGTGGTGGTAACAAATGAAAATTATCAGTGTCCATAGTAATGTTGGAGACCCTCCTTTTTTTTCTTTAGATATTTCCAAACCAAGATGGAATGGAGCCAAGAAGAAGTCAACTCAAATGAACGTATGCATGAAATTTCATAGAGGGGTGTAATTTTGCATATTTAAAAATGTGAAATTTGTAAATTGCACTCAAATGCTCACTACTCGCAAGTCAACATGTAATCAAAAGTCATTGTGGAACTTTCAAATCCAATTATAACTTTGTATTTTTGCAAATTGTAAATCACACTTGAAGCTCCCAAGTCTACAATAGAACTTTTGAGGTGAACAACTCTATAGTTCAAGTTTCAAAATTGCAAATTGTAAATGTGCATCTAGCTTCCATATTTATTCCAACTTACAAAGTTGTAGTTGGGGTCTGAAATCCCACCATACAAAGGATGTGCAAAATTGTAAATGGGACCCAAAGTTTTGAAAACTATCAAGATAAATAAATTACCAATAGACCAAGATCTTGAAATAATACTCAAAATTGATTCATACTGAATGACTTGAAATAATTAGAAACAAAAAACCATGCTTAAATAAGCTTCAACTTAGAATTTAGAGTTGGCATGTAAAAATGTGAAGAAACTAAAATCTAAAAAAAATGTCTACTTTAGTAACTACTATTTATAGTAAGTTTCAAATGCAAGCATGCATATCTCTAAAAATATACAAAAATACTCTAAACACTATAATTAATGTATGGGACAAAATTAAACTAAATTTGACCTTTGATTCTACAAATATATAATTTCTTAAAATAGAAAATTCTTAAAAAAAATCATTAAATGTTAATTTTAAACCCTTAAATTATCACGTATAGCCTTCAAAAAATATCTTAATCAACTCTAAATGTATATAGTGTCTTAGGAAAACATCTAAAGTTTTGAAATGGTCTTTTTGGCACATAGAAGAGCTCAATTGGAGATATGGGTCAAAATTTATGGTCACTAGAAGATTAGCCTATTTATTTTGCATCATTCTCCTCTGATTGAAAACAACTCAGCTCCTACAAGTTGTCCTGATTATCTGATACCATTTATCTTTATCAATTTTCTTTAGCTCCCATTTTTCAATCAAGGTGTTTTCTTTTTTCTTCAATCCTTCCCACTGCACCAAATTCTTATTATAATTTCCTTGCCTTGTGCTCACTGTGTATATATCCAAAACTTGCACTATTTTTTCTTTCTTCTTCTTTGGAACATTTGCTCCTAATTTAATTCTTCATCTTCATAATCTTCACCATCTTATCCATGGAATTCAAATAAATCTAAAACATTAAATACTAGATATATATCAAAATTCTATGGTAAACTCACATCATAAGTAGTGCCATTGATTTTCATCACAATTTGGCATGGCCTATTTTTATTTTACTTCAACTTATTATATGTTCCTTTTGGAAATATTTATTTCCTCAAGTAAACCATTATCAAATCTCCTTCAAATAACTTAGGTCTTCTTTTAACATTTGCTACTGCTTTATATTTTTTATTACTTTCTTGCAATTTTCTTCTTACTCCTTAAAACTACTACATATGCTCTACAAATGCTTCTGCATCATCACTAGTTGAATATGTAATCATTAATTGTACTAAGTCCAAAACACCCATAGGATTTCTCCCATAAACAATCTAAAATAGTGATTTTCCTATTGATCTATTCACTAAACTATTATATGCAAACTCAACTTGCGATAAAGCCAGGTCCCATTGCTTGGGCTTCTCTCCCACCATGCATCTCAATAAATTTCACAAGCTCCTATTCACAACTTTTGTCTATCCATCTATTTGTGGGTGATACACACTACTATATTATATCTTGGTGCCCATCTTCTGCCACAAAGTCCTCCAAAGATGACTTATAAATTTTGCATCCCTCTCTAATGTAATAGTTTTTGGAACACCATACAATCTCACAATATCCTTAAAAAATAATTCTATAACTCTAGTAGCATCATTGGTTTTCTTACATGCAATGAAATAAACTATTTTAAAAAAAAATTCTACAATAACAAAAACTAAATCATTACCTCTCTATGTATTTGGTAATCCCAACACAAAATCCATATTCAAATATGTCCATGGTGCTCTTGGAACCGGTAGTGGCATATGTAATTTAGTATTTTGTGCATGTCCTTTAGCTACCTGACATATCTTACACCTTGAAACATACCTTGTCACATCTCTATACATCCTTCACATAAATTACTTTTCCTCCACCAAAGCTATTCTCTTCATCTTACCAAAATGTCTATCCAAATTGCCTCTATGTAATTCTCTTATTATATTATCTCGTAGAGACCCAAATGGAATGCATAATTATTTTCCTTTGAAGGGATAAAATTATTTTATAAGATACTCATCATCAATAGTATTTATCTCACCTATTAATAGATTCTTTCACTTCTCAATAACCTTGCCAAAATATGGATCAATATCACATAAGTTTTTGATAGCTTCAAATCCAACTACTTCACTCACCATAATAGTTAATAACTCTACCCTCCTGCATAATTCACATCCATCATATCATCTAAAAGAGGTATAGGAAACCTATAATTTATTGTAATTTTGTTAATTGATCTACTATCCAAACACATTCTCCATCCTTCAATTTTCTTTGGAGTTAGCAATGCTAATGTTGCAAATGGACTTATAGTCTCCCTTATCACCTTATTTCTTAATAGTTTAGTACCCTATTTATTTAATTTTGCATGTTTTATTGCAATCATCCTATAAGTTGCTTGATTAGGTAGATCTGATCCTAGAATCAAATAAATGTGATGCTGAATATCTCTCTTTAATGCTAGACCATCTCTCTTCAATGCTAGACCATCTCGTAACTCATTAGGCATAACATATGCATATTATTTCAACATTGTTGTTATTTTTGTTGGTATTAACACCAATTATGTTTCTTCATTCTTTGGTACTAATAAATAACAATAACCTACCACCTTCATATCTTGGATAAATTATTTAGTAGAGAGTATATCTTCTATCTTATTTTCCTCTTTAAGAGGTATAAAAACTACCTTTATACCACCTTTACAAAAAGTGTAAGTGTTCTTTTCTCCATCAATAATTACTTTCCTATCTAATTGCCATGCTATCCCTAATAACACATGGCATGCATCCATCAGAATAACATCACACCATATTTTATCATTATAATGTTTTCCTATAGAAAACTTTATTTTACACCCTTTATCTACTATGACTTCATTCCCTTTATTAAACCATGAAATCTAGTAAGGATTAGGATTATTTTCACATTTCAAATCTAGTTTCACTATCATTTCTTTAGAAACCATATTTTCACAACTACCACCATCTATAATTATTTTGCACATCTTTCCATACAAAGTACATATTATGTGAAAAACATTTGATCATAGCCATGCATCACCACCTTCCTTATTCTGTACTTATTCCTTTCTTGGAGCAATCATGGATCTTCTCATCATGAGATTCTCTCCAACATCTGCTAGTGCAACTTCAGTATTTTTCTCTTCTATTTCAGTCTCAACTAGATTTACTCTTGGGTAATCTTCTTGCCTCCTTTCCTGATTTGATAGTGTGGATACTCAAATTCTCTATTCCCATCTTCTCCACATCTATAATATACATAATATCTATCCTTATTCAGAAACCATCCTCTAGCACCATCATAACCTTGTCCTCTCTAAAATCTTCTCTTTGTTGGTATTAAAACCATTGCCTATTATCATCTTACCTTTTTGCCCCACGTGATGATTCACCTCTATTGGTATTAGACCCATCTCTAGTGGTATAAAACCCACCTCATCCTCTATTATATGGGATCCACCTCTTCTTAGACAAAGAGATGTTCTCTTGAAAGTTTGTTTATTTTATTTTTTCTTCTATCTTCAAAGCTAATTTATAAGCCTCCTCCATGCAAAGAAATCTATGCATGCTTTATTAATCTTGAATAAAAAATTTCAAACCATTTACATACCTTGTAGCCATATTCTCTTTTCTTTCATCATGCTCCACTCGTATGGGAAGCTTGTAAAATTCATCTATATACTCTTGTATACTGTGATCTTTTTGCCTCAAATTTTGAAATCTTCTATATAAGGTTTGTGCATAATCCACATAAAAAAAATTCTCCCTCAGCTTCTTCTCCATCTTTTCCATGAATTAATCTTCTCTTTACCTTTCTATATCTCTCTTTCTAAAAGTGATCCCACCAAATCATTGCATGACCTATCAATTATGTGCATGAAAACTTTACCTTCTTTCCTTATCTCATAGTTTTCCACTTGAAGAAATTTTCCATGTTATTTATCTAATCTAACAAATCATCTGGTTTAAAACTACCTCCATAATCTGGAACATTAACTTTGGTTCCTTCATTTCTTCCTTCTAAAGCCCAAACCAACCTCTCTTCCATACATGGTGGTTTGTCTCACTATTCTTCTTCTTATTGAATTTCTTCATCATGATTTGTGTCTCCCTCAGATTCATCACCACCTCCTTTTCTTGCCTTATTGGTCATAATATTTGTTAATTATTAAACTTGCCTCTATATCTCTTATATATTATAGGCCATTTGTGCAATAACTCCTCATCCTCTCTCCACATCTTTCTCCTCCAAGATTTGAACTCGCTCTGATACAAGATAATAAACCCAAAAACTATCAAGATAAATAAATTACCAATAGGCCAAGATCTTGAAACAATACACAAAATTGATTCATATTGAATGATTTTAAATAATTAAAAACCTAAAACCATTCTTAAATAAGCCTCAACTCAAAATATAGATTCGACATGGATTAATTCAAAAAAACTTTAAAAAAAAATCTATTTTTAGCAACCATAATTTATAGTAATTTTTGAGTGCAAGTGTGTGTCGCTTTAAAAATATTCTGAAATACTCTAAACACTATAATTAACATATGAGAGAAAATTCAACTAAATTTGATGTTTGGTTCTAAAAATATATACTTTATAAAAAAATAAAATTATCAAAAAAATCATTAAACATTAATTTTTCACCCTCAAATGATCATGTATATCCTTTGAAAAATATCAAAATTAAATCTAAGCAGATATGTGGCTTAGGAAAACATCAAAATTTATGGCATCCAAAAGATCGACCTATTTTTTTGTATCAATTCTGCATAAGGTAAAAAATAATAAAATAATGCACTTAAGTATTATAAAGTTTGGTGGAAACCCTTAAAATTCAAAGTTAAAATAGAAAATCAGAAGGCATGGGAATGTTTAGAATTGACCATAAAAATAGTAGTAAGGTAAAACATAAGCTAAGTCTTGCCATTTCTAATACTTTGCTTATATCAAATACCACTATGGAAGGAATGATACAAGGTTTGTGAGGGTAAGGTGGGCCATTACAAGCATATTTATCAAATGCCCATGGATCTTGTATTACAACCTAATACCATCATGACAAGGTAAAGGGTGATATTTGATCTACACAAGGAGAAGGGAAGCTATCTAAAAATTTCCAACTATGAAAATGATTAGTTGAAGGCATGGCCAAGCAATTACATAAGAGGATAAGGAATTGGTTTTGCTCTAAATGGAATATTCTCCCTCAAGCTCAAATGAAATAAATTTCTAGCCAAGGAGATCAAAGGTTTGTTATCAAATGTCATTGTGACATAGACAAGCAATTATCAAAATGATTTCCTTGTAAAGCATGAGCTTCCAAGCATGAAAAATAAATCTTATAGTTAGAGCATATTCTAAGAACATTTTGGGTTGATAAATTTGTATAAGTAAAGAGGGTCTATCTTCTTTACAAGGTTGTTGGTTGTTTTCTTAGGTCTTAGGATTTTTAAAAATTTAGGATCCTGTTGTGTGTGTCTTGTCTCTCTTGTAAAGGTGGTTGCATTTGTACATCCGTTATCAAGCTCTAAGATAATGCTTATGTCTCTCATGCATTAGAGCAAAACCACCATGCTTCTTTCCATTATTACATTTTGAACAATGATGCATGTAAGATTTTCTTGAAAATTAATAGAAAATAGCTGTGATGTTTATTGTATGTTTTCAATGAATTGAAATAATATATTTTACATGCTCTACTAATTTGGTATTTAGTTCATGCTTATCAATGGCGGAAGTTGTTTTGGGCATAGATGTAAGTTTTAAATTATTTTTTGCATTGTGACTTGACAATATATTTTTGATAACCTATTAAGGGCACCTTGGGTTTATGGATTTGATATGAAAAATAATATTAAAATTTAATTTTAGTGTATACTTTAGGGTTTCAAAAATCATATGCATATTTGCATTGTATTAGCACTAGTAGATGCAACTCATTCCTGATAGTTTCCTTAGTTTTTCTTTCAGTCTTCTACATTTATTGTAAATGAATGATGTCATGCCTATTGAAGGAGTTATTTTTATTTTAAAACCACCACCCCACTCTTTTACAAATACCTAACTCATGCTACCCTATTCTACATTGTAAATAATAAATCGTGCTGGCTATTTTAAGTGTTATTTACTTTTAGATGCATAAGTGTTGTAAATATGAAATGTGTCTCTATTTTGTGATTTGAATCCTAGCATTGCAATCTCCCATTTATCCATAAGTTATTGAGAATTTATTTAAAATTAAGGTTGCATTCACATTTAGATTTGTCTTTAGTATCTTATGTCTAGCCTAGAGAATTTGTTCATTTTTCGTGACAACTCTTCTCAAGTGGATTGTGTAAACTTAGTTATGGCTTGGTTAAGTTTGTGTTTTGGGCCAATAATCACCATGGAGCCTAAAATTTAGTGCTCCTCCATGAAATAAATCTATCCCTTAGATCCTCTCACCTTGGTTCAAGCAAATCTAGGATTAGAAATGAGTTAACCATACCCTCTGTTAGTGTCTTCCAGTCATTATCTGTATTCAGTCCATTATGATGTTAAACCCTCCATTAACTATAACAACATATTTGTGGTTTTTTTATCTTTGTTTTCCATATACCCAAGTGTGCAAGGCTAAGTGCAAGATGTGTATAATTGGGAATCAACACCTAATTTATATCCTTGTCAAGTATTAAACGTCAATCTTTGTCACTCATGTTGTTGAGGAATCTTGCAAAGGGATGTATTTATTAAGGTTATCAAGTTATTTGTCAATAAATTTTTATGTATTAACCTCAAATGTGTATTTTTGGACAATTTTTATCTATATTATCTCATGCTTTTGGAATTTGAGGTTATTTGAGCACGCTTTACTAATTTAGGTTGTCAAATGCACTAACACAACTGGTGCCATTTTTGGGGACAATCCTTCTCACTCGTGTTGCCAAGGACTCTTGGAAAGATCTATATAAGGTCTAATTCTCACATTCTTTTTCAAGAAATATTTGATGAAATGATGTCTAATTAGCATTTTAAGACATTATTTATTCATATTATCTCATGTGTTTAAAATTTGAGTTTATTTGAACATGATTTAATACTTTGGGTCATCAACTATGTAAAAATCTACTAGGGACATTGTTAGGGACTTGAAATATTTGGTAAATTGACATCTATTAAATTATTACAAGGATTTGATTATTTTTTCATGTTACAAAGTGATTTCTCCTTTTGAAGATAAATCTATATTTTTAGTATTTTTTATTTCAAATCTCATCGTTGACCTCAAAAAAGTATGAATCGATTTTATCACACCATATTTATAATCTATTGTATTCTATATGTTTTCTTCTATTGGCAACTCAAACAAATCATCTAGTTTTAAGAAAGATCAATGACCATTTTTAATTCTTTATGTTATGAGTGTTCTTTTGATTTAAAATTTGGAAGGAATAATATCATCCTTTAAATTATCTTATCTCACCCTTAAGTGTTCTTCAAATAAGAAGGAGACAAGTTTGGAGGCCAATTGAAGGATAAAGTTCTACTGCAAAGGAGTGTTTGGACTATTAAGATTCCAATACACCTAAACTTATATTTATTGAAGTTAATTTAATTGAATATTATCATAGTTCTCCTAATAACTCAAAACCTTATAGTCTAATTTATTACCCAAAACCTTCTCAACCAGATGAATAGCCTCCTAAGTCTGATCCACCAAGTCCACCTCACTCACCCCCTCATAGTCTTTTGTCATCTGATCTTGAACCCACCATTGAAGCAGTGGTGAAATACAGGGATCAAGATGAGAATGAGCATTTTGCATTTAAGATTCTTATATTTAGACACATTAACTTAGATAAAATGGATGGTTATCCTAATGGGGTTCGAAATGAAGTAAGGAACCACCTCCCTAGGTTTCAAGGGAATAATTTAGTGATTGGGGAATGACACTTAAGGGGTTTTCACATTATCATTGAAGATTATGAGGTTGAGCATGTGGATGTTTACATTAAGCTATTTATGCACAAACTATAATAAGATGCTTGTGAGTGGTTAAATTCCCTTTCCCATGGATGCATTGATTCATAGGAAAACTGAATAATGTTTTCAAATTTTAGTATGGTGAAAGGATTGATCCCAAGTTCCTTCTTGTTGAATTTGAAAAAATATTAAGAACCCTAATGAGTGTGTGTAGGATTTTAATACACATTTTAACAATACCATAATTAGAATGCCTAAAAACATCATACCCAGTGATATAACTTGATTGATTAATTATTGTGATGCCTTTGACAAGAAGGATGCATACTATTTAAGGGACATGGATCTTTGAAACCTGATATTGGCATTCAATATGGCCATCCAAATTGAAAAAAACATAAAATCTATTGGTAAACCTTTAGACAAGTAGACTGATGTAAAATTGGTTAATCCTAAAGTACTTGGTTCACTATGGCAACCACCCTTAAAGAAAATGTGAAAACCTTGGCCTTTGTTGTTGAGGAATTATCATACTATATATCTATAGATGAGAAAGGGTTTCCTGATGAGTCTAAGAGTTAGGAGAGATATCGCAATTAGAATCAAGAACAAGGGAGACCCCCTTTCCACATTAGTGATAATGATAGCGAGAAATGACCTACCCAAAATGATAGAAATTAAAATAGAGGATTTATAAAGGAAGTTCCTGATCCTTTGAATGCCAAAGTGAATGCTATAAATTTTTGTCTTGACATTAACTAGTGTGATACATGTTTCCTCCCCTATCCTCCATGTGATGTAGGTGAATGAATTGATGAAGATGTAGAACCTGAGTCTTCATCTAATGATGATGACATTTTGATGTTTGATTTTCAAGTATCCCTAAGCAAAATGTCTTCCTCCATAGAATTATTGAGTGCTACTATTATTGATCAGTTTTGTAGTGAAATACAAAAGGCATGTATACCAACCTTTGAAGCTATTTGTGATGTTAATATTACATAAGTATATGAGTTACCAAATCATGATTTTGAATTATTATGTTCTATGATGATTAAAAAGTATGACGGGAGCATTCTTTTAGTTAACAATAAATGAATTCTAATTAATGTAGTATATTCCCAAGGGAAAAACTATAATTTTATATTTAGGAAAAAAGGTGATGCTCCTAAATAGACTACCCCTAAAAATTAAAGGGTAGGGGATGCAAGTAAGGACATTACGAAAACTATAATAGTCCCTAGTTTCTCCAAGCTAACACCTATTTACCAAGTTGTAAAACAAAGAGGTGCTCCAACCAAGAGTATAAAACTTTTGTTATATAGAATTTCTAATGCTATGAGTGATGTTAGAACAAATCCACCCTTGAAGACTATGTTAAGAATAAAATATATTGAGAGGGGGGTGAATAAGTATATTATATATATTTTTTACTTAATCTGATTTCTTTTCTTTAACCACTTAATCAAACATTTAAGATATGCAATAAAATTGAAACAATAACATGCACCACAAAATAGAGAGAGACACCAAGTTTTTACATGGAAACCCAAAGTGGAAAAAAACACAGAGAACAATCTCAAGTGTATGAATGAGCACCAAATCAAATTAAAAAGTTCACAAGCACCAACTTGCAAGAACACCAACCCCTTTGTCGATCACCAACACAACAACTATTTGTGAGCACTAACCCACAGGAGCACCAACCCCTTTCAAAGATTTGTGAGCATCAACCTACAGGATCACCAACCCCTCTTGTGTATAAAACGCAACTATATCTCAATGTTACTTACTCAAAAAATGATATAATTTTACAATATCTCTCGCTTTTCTCTCCTCTTTTATTATATAATATAATTACAAAACCATTCACTATCTTGTATATTACAAATGGCTTCTCAATATTTTATTTATAGCTTTCCAAATGACCTTTGGCATTCACACTTTGTGACTCTTCAATCCTCATGGAAAATGGTGCCAAACTTGCATGACCCTTCGTATCATTGCATTTGAAAAGTCACATGGTGATCCTTCATAAGCAAATACGTCCTTTCCTTTTTTGTCTTTATCTTGATAAATTTTCATATTCCTCAAAGTGTCCCTTCATGTAAAAATGCACTATACTCTCTTTTGTCTTCACATGGTGACCCTTAGAATTCCTCAAGATGACTCTTCATGATAAAATGCATCCCATTCCTCTTTTGTCTTTACCCTATGACTCTTTGACTTCTCCATGGGCCTTATTTTGACGTATATGCAATAAAAAATACATTCTTTAATATTAGATAAATATTAACACACCTTAGATAAGATATTAATATTAAAAATACCATTAAATACAATGAGGCCTTTATCACCAATGCTAGACCTTTGACATCAATAATAATATTTTTAACAATCTCCCCCTTTGTCATTGATGACAACCTAAAATTGAAACTGCCACATCTTGAAACCTGTAATGTACATGTCAACCTACACATACTACCATTTGAAAAATATACAATAACTCCCCCTTACTGTAGCAACCTATACCTATTTCCTTTATCTATTTTTATTCTTCTCCCCCTTTGACATCAATGGCAAAGGGCCTATACTAGAGATAACACTTAGCTCCCCCTCAATTGATGATGATCCTCAATGGTAGGAAGTAAAAGAAATTACTCACAACTTCTCCCGTAGATACTCAAATGTGTCTTTCAACAGTGAATTTGTAAAAATATATGTAATCTACTCTTAGTACTAATATATTCCAAGTTAACCTGCTGATCTACAACTTGCTCTCTCTAGAAGTGGTATCTGATGGGAATATGTTTTGTTCTTGAATGCATCACTAAATTATTCAAACTATTAATATCACTTGTGTTGTCACAAAAAATAGAAATAGGTTCATCATATTTTACCTTGATATATTCAAAAGTTTACTTCATCCAAAGCACTTGAGTAAAACATAATACCTCTACAATATATTCTGATTCAGTTGTAGAAAGTGATACTAAATTATGATTTTTGCTTAGCCATGATACTAAACTATCATCAAGAAAGAAATCTCCTCCACTTGTACTCTTTCTATCATCCAAGCAACCTGCCCAATCTGAATATGTATAAGCAACCAAAATGAAATCTCTGTCTATGTGATACCATAATCACTAATCTAATGTCCCCTTGATATATTTGAATATTATCTTCACCAACTGAACATGACTATCTTTTGGAGCTAACTGATATCTTGCAACCATACCTAATCCATGCATGATGTTTGGCCTCGATGACATCAAATATAAAAGATTACCAATCATAGTTGTATATAAAGATTGATCTATAATAGGTGTATCTTCATTCTTGCTCAGCTTATTTCTTGTTTTCATTGGTGTGACAACTAGTGAACAATACTCAAAATCAAATATCTTCAACATTTCCTTAGCATATTTACTTTGAGATATAAAAAACCTTTTATCTGATTGAATTATTTACAATCCTATGAAAAATGACAATTATCCAAGTATAGACATCTCAAATTCTTTTTGCATATTATCAAAAAAAATTTGTCATCTTTTCAATGTTTCCTCCAAAAATGATGTCATCAACATATACCACAATAATCAATTGATCCTCACCTTCTATTTTGATGTACAAATTACTGTCAACAAATACTCTCTTAAAACCTTGATCTCGTAGGTACTTATCAAGTCTTTCATACCAAACTCTGAGATCTTGTTTCAATCTAGACAGTGCTTTATTCAAACTACATACATGGCTACTAATAATTGAGAGAATAAATCCCTTAGGCTATTCAATGTAGACCTCTTCTTCACGATTTCCATTTAGGAAGGTAGATTTGACATCTATCTAAAACACCTTGAAATTTTAAATATTACATATGCAATAAACATTCTAATAGCCTCTAGCCTTGCTACTGGTGTAAATTTTTTTTCAAAATATATTGCCTTAATATGATCATATCCTTTACATACTAGTCTTTCTTTATTCCTCGTCACTTCTCCATTTTTATTCAACTTATTTCTGTGAACCCATTTTGTTCCTATCACATTGTGATCTTTTAGTCTAGACCCTAATTCTTAAGTATCATTCATTTATATCTAATTTAATTATTCATCCATTGCCTTAACCAAATGTTTATCATGTCTAGCTTCTGAAAAAGTTCTAGGCTGAATTTTGGATAATAAAGAAAAATTAACTTCCTTAGATTCACTTACCATCATTCTTCTGGTGTGAATTCTTTCATTTATGTCCTTGATGATGTCAATTTCATTATGATTTCTATAAACATATTTATATGGGGGTTTGGTGTCCTTTTTCTCCTTCTTCTCATCTTCATCTAATTCTTCAAAATCTTCCTCTTCAATGATTTCAGAAATGTCTATTGGATCATTGATTATTTATGTTCCATCTTCTTCTATCCTGACACTTACACTTTCAACTATTTTTTTGGTTCTTTTGTTATAACATTTATAAGCTTTAATTTTGCAATAGTAACCAAGAAATATACCTTCATCTACATAGGATTTAAAATTACCATGTGTTTTATCAGTTCTCTTTATGAAGCATCTCCTATTGAGAACTTAGAAATAATCAGCTATTGTTGGTTTGTCTTTTCATAGTTCATAAGGAGTCTTATCACTATTGACTCAATAATTCTCTATTATAAATATGCATTATTGTATCAAATACCGTTGTTCAATACTTATTCGATATCTTAGATTCTTTTAGCATTATCCTCACCATCTTCTAAACTATTTTATTTATTCATTCAATTATTCCATTTTGTTGTGGACTTTTAGTTGTTGAATAATGTCTCTTTATTCCATGGTATTCACAAAACTCAATAAATTAATTTGACATGAATTCTCCTCCTTAATCTAATATTAGACACTTAATCTTCAAACTGATTTCATTCGCAACTAATGATTTGAATGCTTTGAAATGTCTGAAAGCTTCTAATTTTTTCTTTAAAAACATTACCTAAGTCATACATAAAAAATTATAAATAAGAAAAATAAAATATTTCTCACCTTGAGTACTTTGAGTTCTCATAGGTCCACACAAATCAGTGTGAACAAGATCTAACATCTGAGTGGTCAAGTACTCTTTTGTTATCAACAACCTTCTAGCCTGCTTCCTATTCTGACAAGGATCAGAAAGCACGTTGGATGGATTTGTAATCTTTGAATGATTTATGACTACTTGTTTCTTACTAATATTGATAAGATTATTAAAATTTATGTGTCCCATTCTCTTATGCCATAGCCAAATTTATTTAATCTAACTCAAACAACATCTTTGATCGTTGATATATATATATATATATATATATATATATATATATATATATATATATATATATATATATATATATATATATATATATATTCTCTAAGCATCTACAATCAACACATTTAAATCTTTTCTCTTAATTTCACAATCTTTTGCATAAAATTTAAGTGTGTGCCCTTGATCACATATTTGATTTACACTCAAAAGATTATGCTCAAGACCTTCTACATACAAAATATTTTTAGTTTTAGTTCTACTATTATCTAAACTTAGTGTACCTTTTCTAACAATTTTGGTAGTAGTATTATCTCTGAATTTCACTCTACCAACATTGATCTTCTTCAAAGTCATGAACTTGCACTTATCTCCTGTCATGTGCCTCAAACATCCACTCTCAATGAACCATATTTTTTTTACATTTCTTTCATGCAAAGATGTCTATACCAACATAGATTTTTTTAGTTGTTTATTTTTCCATGAACCTATTTGAACCTTCCTCTTGGTGAATGGAGCCTTGAAACTATGGTCCTTCTTGACTGACTCAAACACACTTCTATAGTATTAGGTTATATGTCAAAATTTGTTGCACTTATAACATATTATGACCTCTTCATTAAATGTTGATAGAGGAGCAAAAGATTTGTGGCTTCAACTTGATTCTACATGAGTTTCTTTCTCCTTATTTCTAAAATTATTATCCCTTTTTTAACATTCTATTTTTTTATGACCATATCCATTACAATAAAAATAATAACCATAAAAATATGAACTATTTGTGTATCTCTGACCTGATTTTCTTTTATATCTCTATTCCTTGCAACCTTCTTTGTTTGAGATGTCCTTTATATTATTAACTTCTTCCCTTTTTATTTCCTCTATTATAAGATCTTCAACATAGCTCTTTCCTTTTTATGTATTAACCTTGTCTATGAAAGTAGTGGCATCCCTTTTTTATTTTATAAATCTGATACCTATCCTATTTGACAATGATCTTTGACTTTATAATATTATTTTCAACATATTAGTGTTATTTTCAAATTTTGAACCATTGGCTACTCTATCATTGTTTGCTTTATTTGTTTTCTCAAGATCTACATTTAAAGAAGTAATTTAATAACATAACTTTCACATTCTTCATTTACTTTTTGCAACTGTGCTGTTAGATCTTTTTCGTTCTTCTTGGCTTCTTCAAAGTGTGTTTGAAGATCTTCAATTGTTTTCTTTGATTCATTTTTTACTTTTCTTGATCTGGAGCTTCAATCTTCAATCCTTCTCAAGAGATTGTAAATCTTCTAAGGCACAAATGAATTCTCCTTCTAGATTCACTTTGGCCTCATCTTCTTATTATTTTTTATTATCTTTACTTTTGCTTGCAGAGGCATCTTTATGTAAGGCCATGAATAGAATCTCTTCTTCTTCTCAATCATTGATTCCACTATCTTCGACTGAGCTAAGATATTTAGAATAAAAACTCTTCTTATTGAATCCCTTCTTGAATTTTTGTTTGAAATTATTCTTGTATGTAGACTTTCCTTCTTCATTGTCACCATTACCCTTAACTGAGAACTTAGCTACAAAATATCCAATCTTTCCATAATTAAAATATTTAAAAGATAATATTCCTTGATATTTACCTATGCACTTTTTGAGCTTGGGAATGAATAAAGCTCCTTTGTCATCTACATCATCACTAAAACTATAACTTTATTCTTGAATCTTAGCCTTCTCTTTCTTTGATGTCTTAAAAAAAAATTCTTTATTTGAGGGTTTCTCTTGTTTTGTCCACATCTCATATGCTGTAAGAATACCATGTATCTCATCCATGATAAATTATTCATCTCTAAATTTGCGAAAAAAATTACAAAATATCTCAATCATAGAGATCTTAAAAAATTTTGTACCATGATTGATTCTTCTAAATTTTCTCCAAAACCTTGAATCTGATTAATTATTTGATCAACCTACAAAGGGTAACTTGTTATATTTTCTTCCGCTTCTATTTTCAAACTCTCAAACTGTCTTCTGAAAGTCTAAAGCTTAACTTGTTGAACCTTTCCATCACCTTTGTAAGTATTCTCAAGATTTATCGATGTTTCATGAGCATATTTACATTTCATAACTTTAAAAAATTATAATTCACACAAACCATATAAAATAACATTTAAATCTTTAGCATTATTTTAACTTACCTTTTTTTCTATCAAAATAGTTATGAGTGTCTGTGGCTCTTCCTATTCCTCCACCACTTCTTGTCAAATGTCGAATCCAAGGGCCATCAAATAAGTCTTCATCCTTATGATCCAAAAAACATAGTTTGTCTCATCAAGCAAGGGTGCCTTATTTGTAGAAAAACCTTCATGTGATCTAACCATCATGCTTTCCCTAATCTACCTTTAAGATTTATATTTTTTTCAAAAGGAACCTGCTATAATACCAATTGTTAAGCATGAAATATACTGAGAGGGGGGGTGAATCAGTATATTATATATCTTTTACTTAGTCTTATTTATTTTCTTTAACCACTTAATCATACATTCAAGATATGCAATAAAATTGAAACAATAATATGCACCACATGAGAGAGAGAGAGAGAGAGAGAGAGAGAGAGAGAGAGAGAGAGAGAGAGATTAGATTTTTATGTGAAAACTCAATGTTAGAAGAGTCACAGAGTATAATCTCAAGTATATGAATGAGAACCAACTCAAATTAAAAATTTTACAAGCACCAAGTTGTAAGAGTACCAACTCTTTTACCGAGCACCAACACAACAATGATTTGTGAGCGCCAACCCATAAGAGCACCAACCCATAAGAGCACCAACCTATAAGAGCACAAACTCCTCTTGTTTATTAAAAATAACTCTCTTAATGTTTATTACTCAAAAAATTATAGAACTCTATAATATGTCTTGCTTTTCTCTCCTCTTTTCTTATATTAAAAAAATTACAAAACCATGCACTTTCTTGCATATTAAAAATGGCTTCTCAAGCCTTTATTTAAAGCTTTCTAAATGACCTTTGACATTCACCCTTTATGACCATTCCATCCTCATGGAAAATGGCACCAAATTTGCATGACCATTCATATCCTTGCATTTGAAAGTCAGATGGTGACCCTTCATAAGTAATTGCATCCTTTAATTTTTTGTCTTTATCTTGGTGACTTTTAATACTATTCAAAGTATCCATTCATGGAAAAAATTTCTCCACTCTTTTGTCTTCACATGGTGACCCTTAGAATTCCTCAAGATGAATCTTCATGATAAAATGTGTCCCAGTCCTCTTTTATCTTTACCCCATGACTCTTTGACTTCTCCATGGGCCCTCTTTTGACTTATATGCAACAAAAAACATATTCATTAATATTTATTAAATATTAACACACATTAGCCAAGATATGAATATTAAAAACACCATTAAATATAGTGAGGCCTTTATCACCAATGTTAGACCTTTGACATCAATGATAATATTTTTAACAAATTCCATTTCTATCATTGATGACAACCTAAAACTAAAACTGCCACATCTTAAAACCTATATTGCACATGTCAACCTACACATACTACCATATGAAATACACACAATAACTCCCCATTACTGTAGCAACCTGTACCTATTCCCTTTACCTATTTTTGTTCTTCTCCCCATTTGACATCAATGGCAAAGGGCCTGTCCTAGAGATAACACTTAGCTCCCCCTCAATTGATGGTAATCCTCAATGGTAAGAAGTAAAATAATTACTTCCAACTTCTCCCATAGATACTCAAATGTTTCTTTCAATAGTGACATTGCAAAAATATCTATAATCTGCTCTTAGTACTGATATATTCTAACTTAACCTGTTGATTTGCAATTTGCTATCTCAAGAAGTGATATCTGATGGGAATATGTTTTGTTCTTGAATATATCACTGGATTATTCAAAATATTAATAACACTTGTGTTTTAACAGAAAATAGAAATAGGTTCATCATATTTTACCTTGATATCTTCTATAGTTTACTTCATCTAAAGCACTTGAGTAAAACACAATATCACTACAATATATTTTGATTTAGCTATAGAAAGTGATACTAAATTATGTTTTTTCCTTAGCCATGATACTAAAATATCATTGAGAAAGAAAGATCCTCCACTTGTACTCTTTTTGTTATCCAAACAGCCTGCCCAATTTGAATCTGTACAAGAAACCAAAGTGAAATATCTATCTATGTGATACCACAATCTATAATGTAATGTTTCCTTGATATATCTAAATATTATCTTCACCAACTTTGCATGACTATCTTATGGAGCTAACTAATATCTTGTAACCACACCTGTTGCATGTATGATGTTTGGCCTTGATGCTGTCAAATATAAAAGACTACCAATTATAGATGTATACAAAGATTGATCTGCAACAGGTGAATCTTCATCCTTGCTTAGATTATTTCCTATACTCATTGGTGTGACAACTAGTGGAAAATCCTCAAAACCAAATTTATTCACCATTTCCTTACCATATTTATTTTGAGATATGAAAATTTATTTATCTGATTGAAATATTTGTAATCCTATGAAAAATAACTATTATCCAAGCATAGACATCTCAAATTATTTTTGCACATTATTAGAATTTTTTTGTCATATTTTTAAAAAATATAATGTCATCAACATATACCACAATAATCAATTGATGCTCACCTTCTATTTTGATGTATAGATCACTATCAACAAATCTTCTCTTGAAACTTTGATCCTATAGGTACTTATCAATTCTTTCATATCAAGATCTGAGAGCTTGTTTCAATCCATATAGTGCTTTCTTCAATTTACATACATGGCTACTAATATTTGAGATAATAAATCTCTCAAGCCGCTCAATGCAGATCTCTTTTTCAAGATTTCCATTTAGGAAGATTTATATGACATCCATCTGAAACACTTTTGAAAATTTTAAACATTTCATATACAAGAAAAATTCTAATATCCTCTATCTTTGATACTGGTAAAAAAATTTCTTGAAAATATATTGCCTCAATTTGAGCATATCCTTTACATACTAATCTTGCTTTATTTCTAGTCACTTCTCCATTTTCATTCAACTTGTTTTTTTAAACCCATTTTTTTCCTATCACATTGTGATCTTTTAGTATAGAGACTAATTCCTAAGTATCATTATTTTATATCTAATTTAATTATTCATCCATTGCCTTAACCAAATGCTTATCATGTCTAGCTTCTGAAAAAGTTCTAGGCTGAATTTTGGATAACAAAGAAAAATAAACTTGCTTAGATTCACTTACCATCATTATTTTGATGTGAATTCCTTCATTTATGTCCTCGATGATGTCCTTTTTCTCCTTCTTCTCATCTTCATCTAATTCTTCAAAATCTTACTCTTCAATGATTATAGGAATGTCTACTAGATCACTGATTATTTGTATATCTTCTTTTATCCTGACACTTGCACTTTAAACTATTTTTTGGTTCTTTTGTTATAACATATATAAACTTTAAATTTTAAATAATATCTAATAAATATACCTTCATCTACACTGGATTCAAAATTACCTTGTTTTTCATCTGTTTTCTTTATGAAGCATCTGCTACTGAAAACTCAGAAGTAGTCAATTATTGCTAGTTTGTCTTTCTATAGCTCATAAGGAGCCTTATCACTATTGAATCTCAATAATGATCTATTATAAATATGACCTATTGTATGAAATGAATTTCTTCAATATTTATTTGATATCTTGGATTCATTTATTATTGTCCTCACCATCTCATAAACTATTCTATTTCTTCATTCAACTATTCCATTTTGTTGTGGAGTTCAATCTACTAAATAATGTCTCTTTATTCTATGGTATTTAGAAAACTCAATAAACTGATCTGACATGAATTCTCCTCTTTGATCTGATATTAGACACTTAATCTTCAAACTGATTTCATTCTTAACTAATGGTTTGAATTCTTTGAAATGTCTGAAAGCTTCTGATTTTTTTTTAAAAACATTACCCAAGTCATACATGAAAAATCATAAATAAGAAATATGAAATATTTCTCACCTTGAGTAATTTGAATTCTCATAGGTCCACATAAATTAGTGTGAACAAGCTCTAACATCTGAGTGGTCAAGTACTCTTTTGTTTTGAACCACCTACTAACCTGCCTCCTATGCTGACAAGGTTCACAAAGCGTGTTGAATGGAATTATAATCTTTCAAAGATTTATGACTACTTATTTCTTGTTAATGTTGACAAGATTATCAAAATTTATGTGTCCCATTCTCCTATGCGATAGCCAAATTTATTTAATCTGACTAAAACAACATCTTTGTTTTTTGATGTCTGATAATATAAATAAATTATTGCCTATTCTCTAAGCATCTGCAATCAATACATCTAAATATTTTCTCTTAATTTTACAACCTTCTTCATAAAATTTTAGTGTGTACCATTTATCACACATTTTATTTACACTCAAAATATTATGCTTAAGACCTTATACATAAAAAACATTTATAGTTTTAGTTCTACCATTATCGAAAATTATTGTACCTTTTCTGACAATTTTGGTAGTAGTATTATCTCTAAATTTCACTATGCCACCATTGATCTTCTTCAAGGTTATAAATTTGTTCTTTCTCCTATCATGTACCTCAAACATCCACTAACAATGAACCATGGATTTTTTTCATTTCTTGCATGCAACATTGTCTATACCAACATAGATTTTTTAGGTTATTTCTTCTGCCTTGAACCTATTTTAACTTTCTTCTTGATAAATAGAGACTTAAAACTCTGGTCTTTGTTGACTAACTCAAACAAACTTCTAAATTACTAGGTTATATATCCAAATTTGTTTCACTTGTAACATATTATGACCTCTTCATTAAACCCTGATAGAGGAGCAAAAGAGTTGTGGCTTCTACTTGACTCTACATGAGTTTCCTTCTCCTTATTTTAAAAATTTTTAGCCCTTTTCTGACATTCTATTTTCTTATAATCATATCCATTACAATAAAAATAATAACCATAAAAATAGGACCTATTTGTATATCTCTGACCTGATTTCCTTTTATATCTCTATTCTTTCTAGCCTTTTTTGTTTGAGATGTCCTCTGTACTATTAACTTCTTCCCTTTTTATTTCCTCTATTGTAAGAGTTTCAACATAGCTCTTTTATTTTTCTATATTAACCTTGTCTATGAAACTAGTGGCCTCCCTTTTTTATATTTAAATCTGATACCTATCTTATTTGACATTGATCTTTGACTTTCTAATATCATATTCAACATATTAGTGGTATTCTCAAATTTTTGAATCATTGGCTACTCTATCATTGTTTTATTTATTTGTTTTCTCAAGATCTACATTTAAGTAAGTAATTTTAATAAAATACCTTTAACATTCTTTACTTACTTTTTGCAACTGTGACATTAGATCTTTTTCATTCCTCTTGGCTTCTTTAAAGTGTGTTTATAGATCTTTAATTATTTCATTTGACTCTTTTTTTATTTTTATCAATCTAAAGCTTCAATATTCAATTCTTATTTTCAAGATCTTTTAACTCTTCTAAGGAAAAAATTAGTTCTCCTTCTAGATTCACTTTGGCCTCATCTTGTTATTATTCTTAATCATCTTTACTTTTGCTTGCAAAGGCATCTTTATGTAAGGCCATGAATAGAATATGTTCTTCTTTTGAATCACTGATTCCACTATCTTCAGCTGAGCTAAGATCTTTGGAGTAAAAAGTCTTCTTCTTGAATCTCTTCTTAAAATTTTATTTGAAATTATTCTTGTATGTTGATTTTTTTTCTTCATTATCACCATTACCCTTATCTAGGCACTTAACTACAAAATATCCATTCTTTCCACAATTAAAATATTTAAAACATACTTTTCCTTGATATTTACATGTGCCCTTTTTTGTCTTGGGAATAAATAAATCTCCTTTGTCATCTTCATCTTCACTAGAACTATCACTTGATTCTTGAATCTTAGCCTTCTCTTTCTTTGATGTCTTGAAAGCAATTTCTCTCTTTGAGGGTTTCTCTTGTTCGGTCCACATCTCATATGCTGTAAGAATACCATGTAGCTCATCCATCTTTAGCTTGGCTAAATTCTTCATCTCCTCAATTACTAAAACTTTTACAACATATCTCAATGGTATAGATCTCAAAAAAATTTGTACCATGATTGATTCTTCTAACTTTTCTACAAGACCTTGAATCTGATTAATTATTTGATCAACCCATAAAAGTAACTTGTTATATTTAATTCTTCTTCTATTTCAGGCTCTCAAATTGTCTTCTGAAAGTCTAAACCTTAGCTGGCTAAACCTTTCCATCACCTTTGTAAATATTCTCAATATTTATCCATATTTTATGAGCAGATTTACATTGCATAACTTTAAAAAATTCTAATTCACATAAACCCCATAAAATAGTATTTAAATCTTTAGCATTATTTTCACATGCCTTATTTTCCATTAGAATAGTTATGAGTTTCTGTGGCTCTTCATATTCCTCTACCACTACTTGCCAAATGTCGAATCCAAGGGCCTTCAAAAAAGTCTTCATCTTTATGCTCCAAAAGGCATAATTTGTCTCAACAAACAAAAGTACCTTATTTTTAGAAAAAATCTTCATGTGATCTAGCCATCATGCTTTCCCCAATCTACCTTCAAGATGTAATTTTTTTTCAAAAGTAACTTGCTATAATACCAATTTTTAAGCATAAAATATACTGAGAAGGTAGGGGGTGAATCAGTATATTATATATCTTTTACTTAATTTTATTTCTTTTCTTTAACCACTAAATCATACATTCAAGATATGTAATAAAATTTAAATAATAATATGCATCACACAAGAGAGAGAGACACTAGATTTTTATGTGGAAACTCAAAGTGGGAAAAGCCACAAAGAACAATCTCAAGGATATGAATGATCACCAACTCAAATTATAAATTTCACAAGCATCAGCTTGTAGGAGTACCAAGTTATTTTTTAAGTACCAACACAACAATAATTTTTTAGCACCAACCCACAAAAGCACCAACCCATAAGAGCACCAACTCCTCTTGTGTATAAAAAATAACTATCTCTCAATGTTGATTACTCAACAAATGATAGAACTCTACAATATCTCTTACTTTTCTCTTCACTTTTCTTATATAAAACAACTAAAAACCATGCACTTTATTTTATATTAGAAATGGCTTCTCAAGCCTTTATTTATAGCTTTCTAAATGATCTTTGGCATTCACCCTTTGTGACCCTTCATATCCTTGCATTTGAAAAGTCACATGGTGACCCTTCATAAGCAAATGCATCCTTTCATTTTTTGTCTTTATCTTGGTGACTTTTCATATTCTTCAAAGTATCCATTCATGGAAAAATGTGCCATACTCTCTTTTGTCTCCACATGGTGACCCTTAGGATTCCTCAAGATGACTCTTCATGATAAAATGCATTCCATTCTTCTTTTATCTTTACCCTGTGACTCTTTGACTTTTCCATGGGCCCTCTTTTTACTTATATGCAAACAAAAATATATTCATTAATATTAATTAAATATTAACACACATTAGCCTAGATATGAATAATAGAAACACCATTAAATGCAATGGGGTCTTTATCACCAATGCTAGACCTTTGACATCAATGATTATAAAATGCAATTTTATCCCAGCCTATTTCACCTATGAATTTGAATGTCTATATTCCAGCTATAGGATTTGTCAACCCCTTCTTGAAAATACTCCCCTTCCTTCGTATAGACTGTCTAATATGTCCCAAGTATTGAGTCATTTAAAAATCAATATTCTACTTATTGAGTTAATATGAATACATGAATATAGGAAGAGGGTTTTTGAATATTTATAATTTGGTGAGCGTATAGTTTTAAATGAAATGAATTCACCCCCAAAACCCCTAGATGAAGATGAAGAATTAGATAAGGTTGTTAAATCAAGAACAAAGGTCTATTTGTGGACTGCACCAATAAAGAGTCAGCTAGATGTGGATTTATTTTACATAAACATATTTATCAATGGTCTAATTATACATAATTGAATGTTTGATTTGAAATCCTCTTACAACATGATGACCTTGGGTTTCCTAAATGATCTTGGAGTGAAAATACTATCTACCATTGGTAAGTGTGATGCCTGGATTCATGAGAGGTACCATTTGTTGAATAAATTAAAGGGTTGGTCATGAAGTTGGTAGTTCATCTAGGTAAGTTTTTGAATATGGATGTAGTAGTTGTATATTGATCACCTATGTGGGGGATGCTACTATCATGAAAATGGGCTGCCAACATGGGTTAAAGTGTGTAAATGGACCTTTCTTATGTCACCATTCAATTTGAGGTTAAGATGGTCAAAATTCATAAAGAGCCTAAGATGTTGCATGTACTTGAAGATCTAAAATGAGATCTAAATGAGGCATTATAGATGGACATGGATCTGGGTAACTTTGTTTGGAATGTGGATGTTATTGAACAACTAGTTGTTCTTGATGCTAGGTTTGACAATATAGGGGATGTTTGAAAAATGTCATTTGACGGGGCTTGCTTTAATCTTGAAAATGGAGTTGGGGTTGGATTTTATGCCCCTATTGGGAAATATTTACATTTTTATTTGAATTTGATCTTTGATTGCATAAATAATATTTTTGAGTATGAGGTACTCTTACTTGGTTTGGGAATTGCTCGTAAACATGGAATTACAAGTTTGATTATAAACAATGATTTTGAGTTAGTGGTTAAGCAAGTTTGTAATGCTTATACCACCAAAAATAAAAGGTTTAAATAATAAAGGAATGATGTATGGAATTTTATAGAGTTTTTTGGTGCTTTTAACATTCATTATCATGATAGAAGTTTCAATGAAGAAGTTTACAGACTTTTAGAATTAAGTGCTCAATTTGAAATTGAAAATATGAACCTTCACTATCAGTATCAAGTGGAGGTACTTTTTATATCTTTAATCCTAAATAATATCCATCATTGACAAGTTTTTGATGATGGTGATCATATTAGAAGGTTTCTAAATTATGAAGCTAAGTTTTAAGATTAGCTTATAGATTTGGAATCCATGGTTTAGACATGTGATGGAAAATAAACCTTGTTTTTTAAGGTCATAATTGAGATGAAGATGAATAGTCTCCATAGATGATTGGTTAGTTTAGAAGCATATTTTGATGGATCAGATTGAATAAAATCTAAAAACTTATTTATCTCAAAATATGTAACTGAATGCAATCTGGGATCTAATGAACATCCACAGTTTGGTTGGGTGCTCACCCAAGTGCAGTAGAGAAACAATATTATATGAAGTTACTAAAGAAGTACCAAGACTATTTGTCTTGGTCTTATTCTCAATTAAAATTATATATGGAAGATTTATTTCAACATGTAAACAACAAGTCTTTCAAGTAGAATAAAAAACCTCTCAACCCAATCTTGGACACCAAGATACAGGATGAGTTAAATAAGCTAAGGGACGATGGAATTATTCATCTCATCATATATTTATCATTGGTGGTAAACTTAGTCCCAATGAAAAATAAAAATGGTCACATCCACTTTAGTTTGGATTTTCAAAATTTGAATTAAACTTCCTTAAAATAAAATTACCCCTACATAATATGGATAACCTGTTACAAAGTGTTACTAGATCAAAGATGTTATCCCCATTAGATGGTTTCTCAAGGTATAACTAGGTTGTGGTGAAGGAATTTGAATGACCCAAGACAACATTTACAATGCCCTGGGACATGCATGTTTATACAAGAATGCCTTTTGGGTTAATGAATGTCATTATAATGTTTTAGTTAGCTATAGATGTTACTTTTTAGGAGTAATTTACAAGTTTATAGTTATGTATCAGGATGATATTGCCATGTAATCCAACAATAGAAAAGAACATTTGGAGAATTTTTTTCTTAGATGTATGGAGTTTGCAATTTCACTTAATCCTAAGAAGTGTCACTTTAGAGTATAAAAGGCTATGTTTCTAGGACATATAGTGTCTAAGGATGGTTTCATAGCTAATCCCAAGAGATTAGAATCCATTGACAAGGTGATTATCATACAGTCCAAAAAGGAATTGAGTTCTTCTTTGGGTAAATCAACTTTATCTGAAGGTTTATGTCTAATTTTGCAAAGATCACTCTCCCTATTACTTCCATACTAAAGAAGGACCAAACCATCAAGTGGGAGGGGAAGGCCATGCAAGAATTCAATGAAATCAAAGGGGCCTTGAAATATACACCTATCTTGGCCAGTGCTATTTACATTAAGGCATTCCAGAATTCCCTTTTGCATGACATAAGACTATAGCTATTGTCCTATTGAAAAAGAATGATGATGGTCATGATCAACCCATAGAGTTCTTTAACACAACTATACATGATTTTTCATTGAACTATATGATCATGGAAAAATAATCTTTCACTCTTTTGAAGGCTATTAAGATATTCAAACCTTATATTCTAAGTTTGAATATTATTGCATATGCCCTACATACAATGGTGAAGGACATCTTGACTCAGATTGAAGCATCTGACAAGAGGTGTATGTGGGTTAACATGTTACAAGAGTAAAACATATATATTTAAAAAACAAAGTTAGTGAGAGGGATGGGTCTATCCAAGCTCATTCCTAAGATGAATTTTCAAGGTGTAGAGATAAACACTGCTATTTTTAATGCTGACAATTCTTTGAGTAGAATTAGCATGTCTCCATGGTATAAAGGCATTGTTTATTACATAAAAAATATGAATTGTCCGCTTGACTTGGATAAGAACCAAAGGAGAAATCTTAAACTTGTTTCCCAAAAATATCTATTTACTAAAAGTGGACTGGCATGAAAGAATCCATATGGGGTTCTCTTGAGATTCCTAGTAGAAGAAAAAACTACCAATCTAATTGAGGACTTCTACAGTGGAGTATGTGGTGGTCAATTTTCACCTAAAGTTATAGTTAATTTTTTTTTGAGAGTTGGTTATTGGTGGTTGTCACTATTCAAGGATGTTGCACATAATGTTAGAAAATGTGAGAAATGTCAATGCTTTACTAGAAGGTTGAAAGTGTTTGGTTCTCTTCCCTTGCAATCTGTGATGATTGAAGGCCCATTTTAAAAATGGGGAATAGATTTCATTGGGGAAATCATGAATTCATCAAGTACTAGACATAGGTGGATACTAGTTACAATTAACTATTTCATGAAATGGGTTGAGGTGGTCCCTACAAAGAAGGCCACACACCAGTTGATTATGGACTTTGTATTGAATTAGAATATTTGTATATTTGGTGTGCCTATCAAAGTAATTACTAATAACGCCATGAGTTTTATATATAATATTTTTGTGGAATTGTGCAAAGAGTATGTGATCAAATTAGCTTATGCTTCCATATACAACACTTATGAGAATGGGGAAACCAAACCTAGTAACAAGAACTTGCTCAAAATCATTAGACAAACTTTGGAAGCAAATAAGAAAAAGATGGGTGAATAGTTAAACTTTGCCTTGTGGATTGATGGAATCATACCTAAGAGAGCTATAGGCAAAATCCCTTCTGAGATTTTTTATGGAGCTCAAGCTATTTTACCTATGAATTTATAGTTGCCAACCTATCAATGCATGCATCAGCTAGATGAAGATGATTAAATCAACCAATATGAAATTAGGATGAACCATATTGTTGATCTTGATGAAACTAGAAGAAAATATCATGAAAGACACCTCGAGTTCAAATAAATACTTAAGAGAATAGCCAATAGAAAGCTTGATCCAAGAACTTTTCACATAGGTTATTTGGTTTTACTTTGGGACTACAGGCATGAAAAGAAAGGTAAGTATAGAAAAATTGATGTCTTATAGATGGGCCCCTATTCCAATGATTAAAAAATTGTATAACATATTTTATTCTTGAGATACCTAGATGTAAGATACTAGAGCTTTTAATTAATGGCAGACATATAAAACATTTATTTGACTTAGTATGTTCTTGTGTACAATATTATATATTGTATAGTTTTGTTGTTTTGTTATTTATTTTCCCCTCTATGTTGGACCTTATTTGTATAGTTTCTATCAGTGTTTTTTATCGTATGTTTGTTATTAGATCCTCTTGGTCTATTTTTTTCGATCTAGCCTTGTTTTGTTAGGTTTCCATGTGTGTTTATTGTGAAATTTCTAAATTTTTGTCTTTGTGGCCCAAGGGATTGGAACCTAATCTTGTTTTCTATGGTTCTTTACATACCTACAAGGGTTGCACATCCTTAAGAAAGAGCCACTATTAGTGCCCAAACTTAAACTAAATAATTTGTGACTTATTTTCAAATATTAATGCTTGAATGTCTAATAGTTAATCCTATCTACAAGTTCTCACATGGGTCATTTGTAGATCCCATTTTTACAACAAGTTATAAAATCCTATTTGCATAGATAAGTTATGAAGACCCTATAATCTTGGTTTCAACTAATGTTTAACATCTTTGTTTTTTAATGATATTGTATGGCATATGATAAAAAAGGAGCCTGATGAAAGTTTTAATGTCAAATACAAGTTTTAAAAGTTGTAAATTATATGAATGGTTTCAATGGAAGTTGAGAAGAAATGTGAAAATTGAAAATTTACAATTTGTTAATATGAAAATTACATATGAAACTCCCAAATATGCATAACAAAGCTAAATGATAAAATTTATAAAATGTGGTCCATGTGGAAGTAAAAGTTTACAAAATTCCAGAAAGCACATGCCATTAGTAATACCCACATGGGAATATGAGGTCAAAATAGTAAAAAGTAAAGTAAAGTTTTTAAATGATCTTAAAGTGTCGACCCTTACATGGTGGAAATCTATAATCCAATTACAAATTTAAATATTCTGTAATGTGCAAATTTGTTGGTAATATCTGAACACCACAAGAAAAAATCTTGCTAGAAGCATTTCTTTAAAATACATGTTGTAAGTTGTTCACTGACTTCCCAAGTCCACTGAAGAGCAAATTGTTGACCTTTCCATGTGGAAAGATGGATGAGTGAAGGTTTTATTAAGGGCATATCAATAAATTAGGTTTTAAAGAAAAGTGCATCAGTTGTGGAAGAGAGTGGGCCTATGTCAAGCACTTATCATGAATATCAAAGCTAACCACATATTTACAATACTGTAAATTACAAAATACATATCAATTCCCCAATCTTGACACACATGTCAAGCCAAAAAAGAAAGGTAAATGGGAGAGATAATAAGTTAAAATCAAATTTAGCTTATTAATGATATTATAAAGTGTGGACACCTCTCCCATTCCCACCGGTCAACATGAAGGAGAAGCCCTGTAAAGAACACAACTATGACATAGGAAAAGACATGTCAAAAAGCAAAGTTTTTAAGCATTCCATGGGCAAAGTCAATATGGAAAGATTAAAGGGGCCATGTGAAATTTTAGAAAAAATGTAAATGGAATAATAACCCATGTCATAAGTCGATGAATTCACATAGAAGTTTGAAATGAAAAGTAGCTTTCAAAAAAATAAGGCGTGGCCCTAAAAGTTTAAAAACAATTTTTTTAATTGGAAATGTAACTTTAAAAATTACAAATTTACAATTTACTTCCCAATCCATGGAATGCATGGTAATAGAGAAGACCACATGTAACATAGAGAGATCAGCAGGGATTCTAGTAGGGAAAGCACAACTAACAAGTAATATTTAGGAAATTGCAGAGTGTAAAATTCAATCCAAGCTCCCCATCCCACCCACAAAGATACTACATGGGAAGAAAATTCAAAACGCAAGTTTGAATATCGTAAAATGCATGCCAATTTTCATATCCTACAATAAAGTCATTAACTACATGGAGAAGCCAATAAAAGTAAGTGATAAAGAAATGAAAGGAGAACACAAGTTTTTCAACCTAAATATTGTAGACAAGTTTCACAGGCCCACAGATTTCAAAAGAACATTCAAAATTTAAGACTTATGCCATGTAACTGTAGTTAGTTAAGAGGCAACACCATTGAGGGAAACATAAGCCACATGGGGGCATAGGGCATAAGAGAGAACCAATCACAATATGTAGAGATATAAAAATTGAAGGTAGAGCTTGTAAAAGATGACCTTCAATAGATAATAGGTAAAGAAATATCAAACATATCGGTGCTAAGAACAAATGATCAAGTGAAAGTATAGGGAGAGATTTTGGAGGGGCTTGTGGCTCGTATGAATCTCAAAAGGGTGATAGAGGACATCCCACCATCAAGTGTTTTTGAAGGTAATTAAAACCTTGGGATAGGGTTTTGGGAAATATGTAGTACCAATAAAGCAAACATACAAAAAAAAAAAAAAGATCTTATTAGAAGTGTTGGCTCTATAATGTGCCTAGACTAGACTGATTGGTTTAACAATGAAACTATGAATATTCGATCAAAAGGTTATGATCATTATTTGGTAGTGAATTTCACACAATAACAACCTTTAGATTATGCTACATCAAAATTACAAGAGATGATATGGTTGATGCATAAAAAATGCTTTCTATCTAATTTTAAATGCCATTATAATTTTCATAAATTTCCTTATTTGTCAAGTAATTATGTTGAATTAACCATGGTTGTTTATGTAGAAAATGATTTTGGTTTTTGGTGTTATCAAAGGGAAATGAGGGACCATACTAGGTTATGACCTCTATATAGGGGTTTCTTTATTGATGTTAACTTGTTTAAAGTATTTCAGGAGAAATATTTAAGATGTTAGAAGAGGTAGAGAAGATAGCTTCTGAAAGCAAAGAATAGGGAATGATATGGAAAGAGGTATTATCTCTAGAAATAGTATACACAATGGAATATGTTGAGTGAAATATCACACTAGATGTAAGATGGATAAATCTAGATCAACATGCCATGGAAGATATGCATATTGATTCAAGATCAGATGGTCATAAGCAAAGAAACTTTCTTGTTCTTTTAGTGGAGGTAACAAATGCAAACTATGAGTGGCCAAAAAAATGATTGGAGACACTCCTCTAATTTTTTAAATATTTATAAACCAAGTTGGAATGGATCTAGGAACGAATAAATTCAAATGAATGTCTATGGGAAATTTTAAAGAGGGATGCAATTTTGCATTTTTACAAACATGCAATTTACATCACCACCTAAAATTCAACATGCAGTCAAAAGATAAAGAAGAACTTTCAAATCCAATTTCAACTTTGCATTTTTTGAAATTGATAATTGCACCTGAAGTTCCCAAGTATAGAATGAAAGTTTTAAGGGGAACTATAACTATATAATACAAGTTAAAAAATTGCAAATTGCAGATGTGCATCTAATTTCTAGATTTTTAACAAATTGTAAAGCTATAGTTAGGGTCTGAAATCCCATCATAAAAAGGAGGTTGAAAATTAAAAATGGGACCCAAAGTCTTGCATAAGGAAAAAATAAGTAAAATAATGCACTTAAGCATTATAAAGTTTGGAAGCAACCTAAAAGGCAAAATGGAAAAATGAAAAGGCACATTGAAGTCAAAAGGTGAAAATAGTTAAAATGAACTAAGTGTTGCATTTTCCTAATATTTGGCATGTTTTGAAAACCTCTATGGAAAAAAAATGTTGCAGGGTTTTTGAGGTCAAGGTGGGCTATTTTCAACATATTTCTCAAATGGCCATGGATCCTTATTTTCTTCTATCACAGCTACAATATTCCAGTGAAATAATTACAAAGCAATGTCTATTATTTGGTCTACATAAGAATAAGGTTAGTTGTTAATAAGTTTCTAAATATGTAAATGATTAGTTGAAGGCATGTCCAAGTGGATAAATAAGAGGACAAGAAGTTTGTTTTTCTCCTAAGGGAATATTCTCCCTCAAGTCTAGGTTCAATGGATTTCTAGTTAAGAGGATCAATGATTTGTTTGAAATATTCATCATTACATGGATAGGTAGTTACTAGAATGATTTTCCTTGTAAGGCATAAGATTCAAGGTGTGATCAAGGGCATATTTTATCTGGAGCATCTCAAAGGAATTTTTTGGGTGAGAGAGTTGTATAAGTAAAGAGGGGTTGTCCTCTTTACAAGGTTTTTGTTGGTTTTCTTAGGTCTTAGGCTCTTTCAAAATTTGGGATCCTTTTTGTTTGTATTTTATCTCTCTTGATAAGGTTCTTGTAGCTTTACAACCATTAAAAAGCTCTAAGAGTATGTATATGTCTCCCCTATATCAGAGTAAAACCACCATGCTTCTACCCATGAAGACATTTTGATAAATGATGTATGTAAGATTTGTTTTCAAGTTAATGTAAAATGGATATGATTTATACTGTATGTTATCAATGAAATAAAATAATATATTCTACATGATCTGTTGATTGGGTATTTAGTTTATGCTTATCAATGGTGGCAGTTATTTTGGGCATAGATCGAAGTTGTAAATTCTTTTCTGCATTGTGATTTGGAAATGTTTTGTTGATAACCTATTAAGGGAACCCTAGTTTATGGATTTGATAGGAGAAAGCATATGAACCTCTACTTTTTGTTTATGCTTTAGGGTTTCAAAAATCATCTAAATATTTTCTTCGTATTGGCACCAATGGATGAAACTCATTCTCGATAGTTTTCTTAGCTTGTCTTTTAGTCTTTTTACATTTATTGTGAATAAATGATGTCATGCTTATTGAAGGAGTTCCTAATATTTGAAAACCACCACACCAGTTTTTTATAACTACCATAATCATCATACTCTATTCTACCCTGTAAATAATACACCTTGTTGACTATTATAAGTTTTACTCCCCTGTAATGCACAAGTGTTATAAATCTAAAGTATGTCTACGTTTTGTTCTTTGAAGCCCAACATTTCACTCTTCCATTTGGCTTTGAGTTTTTGATAATTTATTTAAAATCAAGGTTTCAATCATATTTACATCTTTCTTTAGTAGCTTGTGTTTGGCCTAGTAGCTTGTGTTTGGATAACTCTTCAAGTGTGGACTGTGTAAACTTGGTTATGCCCTGGTCAAATTTGTGTTTTGTGCCAATAATCCTAATGAAGACTGAATTGTAGTATCTGTCCATGCGAGTAAGCTATTCCTTAGGTTCTCTCACCTTAGCTTAAGTAAAGCCATAAGTAGTAGGGAGCTAACCATTCCCTCTATTGGAGTCTTCTAGTCATTGTTTGTGTTTAGTCCATCCTGATGTTAAACCCTCCCATGGCTATAATGACATATTTGTTGGTTTTTCACCTTCATTTGCCATACTACCCAAGTGTGCAAGGTTGAGTGTAAGAGGAGTACAACTAAGAACCAACAGCACACACCCTTTCAATATTTTTTTTGGATTCATGTCACGCAAAATGGAAAATCTCAAACTATTGTTTTTCTCTTAATAAAGGATTCTCTTGTACTAGAAGTAGAGGATCTTGGTCATATTTACCCTAAGTTGAATAACGAGTATCAATTTTTTTAAATTAATATAATTTAATTATATATACCATACTTATGTGTATTGTATATGAGGGTTTTAATCTTTCCCTCTAATGAGACATTGTGGTAGAGTGTGCTCCCACTTAAGGATGACCTTCCTTGTTGGCCTTATCAAAATTTTTAATGTATTAGTACATGCATTTTTTATCGTGTTTCTTGTCTTCTGCTAGATGGCTTTGTTTTCATGATGGTGGCTAGTGTATTTGATGGGATTTAACCTCCCTAATGTGTTCGATAGACATATATATTTGTTCTACATCTCAGGATTATCGATTGTTTATATGAACCAATCAGAATTTTTTCTATTATAAATTATTTTTATATTATGTTTTGTAAAATAATGTTAATATTTTTTAATTTTTAATTTAAAAATATGTAAAATATATTGTAAACAACTGTAAACTATTGATTGAATTATAATTTTTAATGATAAATAAATATGCATATGGCATTTGGAATTTGGAATTTAAAAAAAAAAATAGAATTAAAAAAAAAGGCCTCAATCTTTTTATTACTATCACAAATATCCTAGTGTTGATTAAATTATTGGTTCTTTCCCTTAGTTAAACATCAATTATATTTTCTTTCTTCTCTATGTCATCTCTAAATTTGTTTGAAAGAGGGTGTTCATATGGCTGCCAGCCTTTAGTACTAAAAGATTGGTTTTTTTTTTTTTCAAATTTTTCCTACCTTACATGAGGACAAACCTTTTGGAGATGCCTAGTTTGATGGCAGAAATGACATCTAAAGAAAATATTTTTATAACTCAAGGTTTGGATCCAATGGAAGGTGTTATGCTTCAATTAGATTCTCTCTAGAAAAGCTTTGCTAAGGTCTACCTCCACACAAATATGATCATAGATATACAACCCTTGAATATGAGTAAAAAGGCATTTGAAAATAATGCTATGAGCAGAGGAGTCAAGAGATCACATGAATCTGACACCTTTGAATCTAATAAATTTTGACCCCTTTTGAGCCATAACATACTTTTGTACTTCTAGTGGTTATTGCTAACTCAATGGCTATTGATAATCCAAAGGGTTTTATAGAGGTTCAAAAAAAGGGCAAAATAGGCCGTATTGTATTTAAGGAATTTGGGCATTTATGATTTTTCTATTCCTCTAATTTATGCTTACTTGGTTCATCTTGTTTCTCATTTCTCTCCCGATCTTGTATTACTTAGTGTGGCTTGACTTTTCACCCATTTTTTATATAATTAATATTGTATTTTATTTTACTTTATTAATAAAAATGTGCTTTTAAATCCAAAAAATCAATTCTAATCCCTTAAATACATTGAGTTTTAAATTCACCATGTATAATCATAAGAAATGGATTGCTGTAAAATAATTTTTATTAATTTAAAATAAAACAAAAACTTAATAAAATATCTCACTTTTAAGATGATGAACTACATAAATACTACTCTACATATCAATTACAGTCCTCTTAAAACCACCTTTGGTCGTCCCCCCCCAAAAACATAATCTGTTTATCAAATTTCTACATCATTGTCCTTTGAATCAAACATTTTGAGAATTATATTTTTCACATACAAAGATAAAAAAAACTCTCTTGTCAAACACAACGAAATGCTGCATCCATTAAACAGTGTACTATAACTATTAATTTGTCTAAATCCACATGCATAATAACCTCTATGAATCTGGAGATACACAGACAAAGAATTTGACATTTTGTGGAAGACGCAGCTGTTGGAAAAATAGAGTCAGTTGAGATAGCAGGGTACAGTAAGATTGTGTTAGAATCAAGAGAGCATACAAAAAACAAGAACTCAAACAAATAAATAAGAACTTAACACAATTGCTACAACAATCTCTTGAAAGAAAAAGATTTTATTGATCTTCAATTTTCCTTGCTTACAATGATGTGCCCAAGCGTCTTTAAATAGATTTGAATCCAAAAAAAATAAGAAAAACAAACTCAAGACTAATTTTAGTCTTTACATGCAAACTAATTATTTGTCTAACTGACTAAATGTGAACTACTTCTTTAACAGTTTAACTAACTGTTTGATAACTGATTGTTCACTAATTGATTGCATGAGGAGTGGAGAAATTCATTCTTGTTCATCTTGAGTTTCTAACACTCCCCCTTAATTTCTACCACTTACAACTTTAGCATTTACAATGCCTACATTTTGTCTCAAATAATCAAAGGTCTCTTTTGCTAATGCCTTTGTAAATATATCTGCCAGTTGATCTTCAAATCTGCAAAAGTCCAGATGGATTTCTCCATTGTTCACTAACTCTCTAATAAAGTGGAATCTTGTATCAATGTGCTTGCTCCTCTTGTGAAACACATGATTTTTTATTAATGCGATTGCTAATTTGTTATCACAAAAGATTGGTGTTGAATCTTTCTGTGCTTGTAATAAATATTTCAATATTATTCTCATCCAAGTTGGTTGACATGCTGCTGATGTGGCTGCTACATACTCTGTTTCAGTTGATGAAAGTGTCACTATAGGTTGCTTTTTGGATGCCTATGTGACCACACCTATGCCTAAAATAAAGGCATGTCCAGAAGTACTCTTCCTATCATCAATGCTACCTGCAAAATCACTATTTGTAAAACAAATCAAACTAAAATCGTTAGTTGTGGAATATAATATTCCATATTCAATAGTTCCTGCCACATATCTCAATATCCCTTTTCCAACTTGCCAATGTGAGTCTTTCGGTGACTCTATGAATCTTGAGAGTAAACTAACCCCATAACTGATATCTGGTCTTGTAGTTGTAAGATACATCAAGCTGCCAACTAGTCTTTTGAATATTGTAGAATCAACATTAGAACCTTGGTCTTCTTTGCTAAGTTTAGTCCCTGTAGCAACTGGTGTAGGTGCTGGTTTACAATTCAGCATCTTAAATCTCTTTAACACATCCTTTGCATATTTAGTTTGACAGATAAATATTCCTTTCTCTGATTGTACAACTTCTATTCCCAAAAAATACTTCATTAATCCCAATTATGTCATTTCAAATTCTTTCTTCATTGCTGATTTAAAAGTGTCTATAGACAAATTTCTATTAAAAATCAAATCATCAACATATAAACACACAATCAAAATCTGACCTTCTTTGTTGATTTTTGTGTACAAAGTAGGCTCACTATCACTTCTGTTGAATCCATTGTTTAACATATATGAACCAATCCTGTTATACCATGTTGTTGGTGCTTACTTGAGACCATAAAGAGTCTTCTTCAATCTATAAACTTTTTCTTCATGTCCTTGCACTTCATAACCTATGGGCTGTTTCACATACACTTCTTCATCTAGAAAACCATTCAATAAAGCTGATTTTACATCTATTTGATATACATACCAATTATTTTGAGCATCTATTGATAATACCATTCTAACAGTATCCAATCTAGCAACTGGTACAAATGTTTCACTATAATCAACTCCATGTTCTTGTGCAAAACCTTTTGTTACTAACCTTGCCTTGTGCTTTTCAACATTTCCATCTGCATCAAATTTAGTCTTATAAACCCATTTGACTCCAATACAATCTTTACCTTCAGGTAAAATAGTTAGATCCCATGTTTGATTTCTTTCAATAGCATTCAACTCTTCATCCATTGCTTTTAGCCAATGTTCCTCATTAACTAATTCTTCATAATACATAGGGTCATGAGTGAAAAGAGCAAAATTTGAAACCAAATCTAATTTCTCTTCTTCTTGATTATAAATCTCATTCAAATTTCTCATTTTCTTACCTTTCAATCTTGATCTTAAAGTAGTAAGAGTTCGATCTGATTCATCACTTACTTGTGAATTTGGAGTAGGGTGACATGCATGTCCAGATGATTCACCTTGTTCATACCTCCTAGGTGAACTTATTGGAGGGATTGTGCCTACTTGTGGAGAGGATTGTCCACCTTGCAAATTATGTTCTTTAGAAACTTCTTCATCCTGTGGAATTGGTGCTCCAACTGTGATGGTGCTACCATCCCATGCTTCTTCTTCCTTAAATTCAACATCTCTGCTAATAATCACTTGCTTTGAAATTGGGTTATACAACTTATAAGCCTTATATTCTTCACTATAGCCAATAAAAATGCATTTCTTGCCTCTATCATCAAGCTTTCTTCTCAATTTAGATGGTATAAGAGAATATGCAACACAACCAAAAATTCTGAAATGATATATACTATATTTCTTACCACTCTACGCTTCTTGTGGAATTCAATCTTTGACACTCTTTGTGGGCTTCTATTCAGAATATACACTGCACATGCTGCTACTTCTGCCCAATATTCATTTGACAAGTGTTTGTCTTTCAACATGCTTCTTGCCATTTCCATGATTGTTCTATTCTTTCTTTCTACTACACCATTCTTCTGTGGTGTGTACCTTGTAGTCAATTGCCTTTTGATTCCATGACATCTGCAAAAATCTTGAAATTGATTAGACATATATTCACCTCCTCTATCTGATCTAAGTACCTTGATATAATGACCACTCTGCTTTTCAACCATTGCCTTGAATTCTTTAAACTTTCCAAAGGCTTCAGACTTATTTTTGAGAAAGTTTATCCAAGTCTTTCTGCTAAAGTCATAAATGAAGGTTATAAAATAAGTACTACCTCCAAATGATGTAGTTTGCATTGGTGCACATAAATCACTATGGACTAACTCCAATATTACCTTAGCTCTATATGAGGCTCCTACTGGAAAGCCATCTCTATGCTGTTTTGCCAGAATACAACTGTCACATGAACTTCCTAGCTGTTCTATTGGTGGTAAGCCCTTCACCATATTTTTCTTCTGTAACAAATTTAAACCTCCAAAATTTAAATGTCCATACCTTAAGTGTCATAGCCATGATTGGTCTAGCTGCATGGATTTGAAGTGGGCTTCTTCTTCTCTTTGGATGCACTGAATATGAAGAGGGAACATGCGATTCTTGGTCATCTCCACTTTTCCTATCAACCTGTCACTTGGAAACTTGTCCAATATTGTGCAAACATTATCCATAAAGGATATTCTATAGCCTTTCTATACTAACTAACCAACACTCAAAAGATTATGTTTTAGTCTAGGTATAAAATAAACATTAGGTATAAACATTCTTTCACCATTCTTTGCCAAAACATTTATGACACCTTTACCCATGACATCTACTATGATATCATTTCCTAATTTCACTTATGATTTTATAGAATCATCAAGACTAAAAAAAAATTCTTTATTCCCTATCATATGATTACTACATCCACTGTCTAAAAACCAAATATCTCTAGCTTTTTATTGAGTAACATTACAAGTAAGAAATAAGCTTCCAAAATTAGAACTAGATTCACTTGGATTAGAACTAGATTCACCTGTGTAATTAGCATTGTGCTTGTACAGATATCCTTGTTTACTTCTGTAGTCACTTGCATAATGACCATATTTCTTGCAGTAATAACATTGAATATTAGATTTATCAAACCTTTGTGAACCTTGTTGGGAGTGATTGTTGCCACGTCCTCTACTTCTGTAGTTTTGATTACTGTGTTCACCTTCATATAAATTGTTCCTTCCATATGTGCCTCTACCTCTTCCTCTGAAGTTTGACCTAGCTCTTCCTCTTCCTCTGCCAAATGATACCTGTGACTTGAAGGCATTCTCAAGAGAAGTGTTATTCCTATTCATTCTGGATTCATGTGTTAACAAAAAACCCATTAATTCATCTACAGATAATTGTTCCAAATCCTTGGTTTCCTCAATAGCTACAACTATTGCATCAAATTTACTGGGTAAACATCTAAGTATTTTTTCTATGATCTTCTGATCCATCATAGTTTCTCCATTAGATCTAATTTGATTCACTATATTCAAAACTTGATCTATAAACTGGTCTATTGAATTTGAATCATTCATTTGCAAATTTTCAAAAGTTCTCCTAAGAGATTGCAATTTAGCAATTTTTACCTTTGTATTACCTCTATAGGTAGTCTCCAAGATTTTCCATGCCTCTCTGGATTTTGTTGCTGCTGCAACTCTGGAAAAAATAGATTCATCCAATTCCTGTTGGATGAGAAATAAAGCTTTTGCATCTTTTTTTCTATTCTCTTTAAGCTCATCCTTTTGTGCTCGATTTAATGCCAGATGGGCTGCCTCGTCCCGCAGTTCTACAAAACCACTTTCTACCAAATCCCATACATCTTGTGAGCAAAATAAAGTTCTCATCTTAATTTCCCAGAAATCATAATTCTTACCATTGAGAACGGGAATTTGAGGCTGTGAAATACTGTTGTTCGCTACCATGTCTCACGCTGAGATGGCTTTCTGGTTGCTGTTTCTAGAACACAGTTGCCGACATCGATTATATTGCCGCGGTCGGTCAAGAATTATTGCTGATGTCGGTTTAATCTATCGATGTCAGTCTTGGAGTTAGTCGATGTTGGTTTAAACTACCGATGTCGGTCTCTGCACTGCCTGCTGGCTCTTCTTGTGCTTTTCCTTCACGCATTGGACTGCAACTGCTTCGCTCTCCTTTCTTCTTGGTGCCTCCTTGCTGGCTGTTTTCCTAACCAGGCTCTGATACCAATTTGTTAGAATCAAAAGAGCATACAGAAAACAAGAACTCAAACAAATAAATAAGAACTGAACACAATTGCTATAGCAATCTCTTGAAAGGAAAAGATTTTATTGATCTTCAATTTTCCTTGCTTACAATGCTGCGCCCAAGCGTCTTTAAATAGATTTGAATCCAAACAATAATTAGAAAAACAAACTCAAGACTAATTTTAGTCTTTACATGCAAACTAACTATTTGTCTAACTGACTGAATGTGAACTACTTCTTTAACAGTTTAACTAACTGTTTGATAACTGATTGTTCACTAACTGATTGCATGAGGAGTGGAGAAATTAACTCTTGTTCATCTTGAGTTTCTAATAGATTGTTTCAAGGGATGATACTACTGCTTTCATAATTTGCAGACCAGGAATAGTGTTGCGCATAAGCTCCCATCGTGTAAGTCTGTCTTATATCTGAAGCATTCCTCCACAGAGAAGAGTAGAGTCTCTGAGCTAAAGCAAAAAGCTGGGTGAGCATTAAGGATATGTTTCTGGTCTAGGCAGGAATGTATGAAACTGAACACCACAAGAACAAATCTAATACACTCCACATGCTTCTCTTATAAGTCAGTCCACACACATGAATGCCAATATAAATGAGGGCACCACTTTATGATAAACAAAACGACAAATCAAAGCATTATCTTCCAACAATCTTTCTAAACCTTTTATATCATATCTTCCTCTCTTATAAATCAATTAGATGTAAAATTGTGGTCGACACTCGCACATGGTCATTTTTTTTTGGTGTCAAAACAGATACTTTATTTTTATTTTACATTTTGCAATATGATAATTAAAGCATCTTAATATCTTAAACTAAATTAAGTGACTCCAACTAATAGTTTTTAATGTGACAATGCATTTTTGCTAATTGTTACCTTTATGACCGCCAACTTGCACCATATTACCCATTATCGGCATTTTTATTTCATTATATGACATTTTGAAAATTATTTATTATGTTGAGAAGTGTGTTTACAATAGTATTTGAGCATGGTAAAGGGTTGTAATTTGTATCAATATGTTCACTGTTAATAATTAATAATCAAAACAAAAATGAATGTAATATGCATAAACAATTAACGATTAACCAAAAACAATTAACTAACTATAATTCATTAAATCAAAAAGCGTATGTACATTGAGTTTCTTAAATATAATATTCTAACTTTATTACATTTCATTTGCAGCGCTTCTTAGATATGAAATTCTAACTTTATTACAGTTCATCTGCAGCTTGCACCCTAATTTTCCCTCTGCCTGTTCATGTCTTTTCCTCCGATTTCATCTACACTACCCAGAATGTTTATGCTTATAATAAAAGTATGTTTGTTTTTATCTTATTGAATAATAATTAACTATTAAAAAATATAATAAAATGTCTAAGATAATACACCTCAAAAAAAAAAAGGCTTTCTTTACTTAATTTCGTCGATTCATTATTCTCAATAAATTGAAAATTTGCTTAATTTATTGTTGAAATAAGCCAATTTACCCTCTCAACTCCCTTCGAATGTCCAATGTATCCTTAATTAGAACAATCTGATTTATTTTTCCATTGAAAGTGCTTTAGTTTTTTAATTACTTCCTAGAAGTCAAATCCAAATATCAACTATTATATCCTAATTAAAAACCGAGTTTATTAAATTCAACATGATGTCAAACACTTAAAGTTCACCTTTTTTTTTTTTTTAAATAAAAAAATCTCCTTCAAATCTAGCTATATTTTATTTATAGCTTGATGTTGGGCAATACTACTAAAAAAATCTCATATAATGCCAATTGGAAGTCGGATTAAATTATAAATTTGACTTTACGGATCGACTGATATTACATCATATTTAAGATGACCCTTATAATCAAATAATTGGAGTGAGATTTGTTTAATAGAAAATGAAAAAAAAACTTTTATATATATATATATACATACCTTAAACTAAAACGAGTGTCTTTTTTTTACGGAGCGATAATTTTTCATATTATAACATGGTAACCATCCCACTGGATCGAGGTTTATTATCCTACCGAAGGTAGGAATATAGGCATTGCTGAACAGTGTTTTTTTAATTTTTTGATGCGTCAATTATGTGTTGAAAGTTGGAATTTTCAAAATAAGGCTTATAGTCTTTTTAAAAAAAAACCTTTTATTTTGAAAACTGGGTTAAGTAAATTATTTTTTGTGAGGACCAAATAGAGTGCGATGGGAATTTTTTCTGAAGTGTGTAGTTTAGCTAAAATTGGATATGATTTTAGATATATTATTAGTGATTGTAGGTCTAGTTTCTGCTGAAGGCACAGTCCATTCCAATACTCCTATTCACAAATGTCCCTCAAAATAGATGTCGACCTCTCCCTGAGAACTCTGTTCCTCTCTATTGGACAGCAAATTCTCGTACTTTTTCTATGCTTCCAAAAGAGATACTAGCATGTTTGTTGATTATTGGTTATTTGAAAGATTTTATCACGATAGTAAGTTTCACAGTTCCATTTCTAAAATGAAGTGTTTCGAAGTTACTGAAAAAAGAGTGTTTGAATGTATCCAAACTGAAAAAAACTATTCCGCTGGTGTACATCCCTTTCAGTACATCAAACCTTGTGGACTATGGTGTGGTAGACATCTTGGGAGTGCTTGATGGTAATCTACTTGTGGGAGCGACTCTTATGTTGGCGGACGTGGACTTCCAGCTGGACATCAGTAATCTCCCCTGCCACCGTAGCACAACTACTCCAACCGTCATATTTACTCCACTCTTCTTCTTTCTTCTATTCTCTTCGATGTATCTACACTCTTCTGATTTTTGGCATGTATATAGTAACTTCGTTCGATGCTGGAAAAAAATGAATGAACTCTATTTTGAAAATGTAGTAGGGGTTTTTAATAGTCTGTTTTTGGATGTTTTGAATCCAGGCATCAATAAAAACTTCGAATACTGATTTCTCTAGTGTGTTTTTATCTCTGTTCTGGGTCTTTTTCTGGTCTTTATCTTGTGCATCTCTTACAAAATGGTATCAGAGTCAGAGTAAAGTCAGAGCCAGATCACAGGGGAATTAAAGAGTGTTGAAGTCGCTGCAAATTAGGAGATTGTGGAGAGAAAGGGTCGTCGATTGGAAGAAGACTGAAGCAGATACCAAGCAAGTGCTGGCATATATTGGTTGCTGTTTTAGCAAGGATGAGTTCACCAGAGCAAGGATTCACAGCCAAAGGAAGCCGTCCAGGCAGATCTTGTTAAAGGGAGCACCAACCATACAAAGCAGATCGTTGCCAAGAGAAGAAAAAGCCACTTAGACAAAAACCGACCAGGCTAAAAGGAGTTCGCTGTTAAAACAGGCAAAGTTTTTTTATTTTTTATTTTGAAAAATCATGGCAGGAAAAAGTGGAATTATTCCACAACCCCAGGTTCCAATCTTTAATGGCAAAAACTATGATTTTTGAACTATAGAAATGAAAACCCTGTTTTGTTCGCAAGATGTTTGGGACTTGGTTGAGAATGGGTTCTCTAAACCAGCAGACCAGCAAGCTTATCAGCGTCTTTCACAAGCAGAGAAGGATTTGTTGAAAGAAAATAAGAAGCATGCCAAAGCATTGTTTCTTATTCAGCAGGCAATGGAGGAATCAATCTTTCCAAAAGTAGCAGCTGCCACAAGATCAAAACATGGATGGGAAAGTTTGCAAACAGCATACCATGGGACAGGGAAGGTGAAAACAACAAAATTACAAATTCTTAGAAGGGATTTGTAAAACTTGCAAATCAAAGATTTGGATTCAATAGATTCATTCTTCACTCATGCGAAGGCAATAGTAAATCAGATTAGATCCTATGGAGAAACTATTGGGGATCAAAAGGTTGTAGAGAAAATACTTAGAAGTTTACCTACAAAGTTTGATTTAGTTGTAATAGCCATTGAGGAATCCAAAGATCTTACTTAGCTATCAGAAGATGAACTAATGGGATCACTCCTAGCACATGAACAAAGATTAAATCGATTAGGGGCATCATCATTGGAGAATGCATTCAAAACTCATCTTTCATTTCGCAGAGCAAGAGGGAGAAAAAATTATAGCAGAGGTAGAGGACGTTTTACACCAAGGGGAGGAAGAGAAAATATACAATTTGAAAGCAGAAGACCAGCATCAAGCTCACATACTCATTTTACACCAACAAGAGGAAGAGGCAACAACCATTCTCATAGCTATCATCAAGGAGAAAGGTATGATAAATCCAACATCCAATGTCATTATTGCAATAAATTTGGGCATTTCGCATCTGAATATAGAAAAAGACAATATGACATAAATACTCAAAAGGCACATTTTAGAAATGAAAACCAACCCAACACTAGTAAACAAAACACCATGTTGATAACATGCAATGTAGCACAAGAGAGTTCTAAGGAGGTATGGTTTTTAGATAGCGGATGTAGCAATCACATGAGTGGGAGTAAGGAGATGTTTGCAATAATGGATGATTCAGTAAAATGAGAGGTAAAATTGGGCAATGATTACCAAGTATCAGTAATGGGAAAAATGTCAATGAACATAAAAACTAAGCAAGGAGAAAAGAAGCATATCCCCAATGTATACTATGTCCCAAGTTTGCAACACAATCTCATAAGCATTGGGCAACTAGTGCAAAAAGAATATAGAATATACTTTGAAAATGGTGAATGTGTTATTCTAGACAATAAACCAAGCAATACGCTGATTGCAAAAGTTGAAATGACAAAAAATAGGATGTTTCCACTTAGAATTCAAAGTGAACTATTCTTAGAGCCACAAGGATTGCAAAAGGTTGCTGAATTAGCTTTTAAAGCTTCATACAAAAATGAATCTTGGCTATGCCATTTAAAATTTGGGCATTTAAACTTCAAAGGATCACAACTATTATATATAAAAAAAGTTGTATATGGATTGCCACCAATAAAGCCTTTTAAGACAACATGTGAGAGTTGCATATTAGAAAAGCAACATAGAAATAAATTTTAAGTTGGGGAGTCTTATAGGGCAAAGCATCTACTTTCAGATAGTGCATTGAGATCTTTGTCGACCAATGCAAACACCATCTAGAAGTGGAAGTCTTTATTTCTTGACATTTATTGATGATTTCAGCAGGAAAGTATGAGTTTACTTCTTGAAATACAAATCAGATGTATTTGTTGTTTTTAAGGAGTTCAAGCTAAAAGTTGAGAAAAAAGTGGATACTATATAAAAACATTGAGAACTGATCGAGGTGGTGAATACATATCCAGTGATTTTAAGAATTTTTATAAAGAAAATGGCATAAGAAAATAATTTATAGCAAGGTATACTCCTCAACAAGAAGGAGTAGCTGAGAGAAAGAATAGAACAATTATGGAAATGGCACAAAGTATGATAAAAGTAAAACACCTACCAAATGAGTATTGGGCCGAAGCAGTTGCATGTTTAGTATACATATTAAATAGATGTCTAACAAAAGGAGTGATAAATAAAACACCAAAAGAAGCTTGGAGAAAAAGGAAGCATAATATATCACATTTGAGAGTCTTTGGATGTGTGGCATATCCTTGATACCTCAAGAATTACGAAAGAAACTAGATGATAGAGGAGATAATTGCATATTTGTGGGATATAGTGAACAATATAACACATATAAGCTATACAATCCTATCAAAAAGAAGGTAATAATATGTCGTGATGTTGAGTTTCTTGAAGAAGAAGCATGGGATAGTATCATAGACAAAACAACTATAATTGCAGCTACTATTCCACAACACCTTCTAAGGCACCTACCAATCCAATTCCAACTACTCTAACAAGTAATAATATAAGGAAGTCTTCTAATCCAACACTTTCATCACTAAGATCAAGGTCTATAAAAACTTTAAACAAGACACATAGTCTAAGAGAGATTTATGACGAAATACAAGAGGCTAAAAATAATGATTTATGTTCTAATTTTGCATTCTTAACACAAATTGATCCAATTTATTTTGAGGATGTTATTAAAGATGATAATTAGATTGTAGCCATGGATGAAAAAATTTTGTCAGTTGAAAAGAATTAAACATGGGATCTAGTAGAGCATCCTAAAGTCAAGGATGTGATAGGAGTTAAATGGGTTTACAAGACAAAGTATAATGCTAATGGAAAAGTAGAGAAACACAAGGCAAGACTAGTAGCTAAAGGCTTCACACAACAACTGGGCATAGATTATAATGAAACATTCGCACATGTGGTAAAATTGGATACCATTAGAATGGTCTTATCTATAGTAGCTCGAAATAATTGGAAGGTTTACCAAATGGATGTTAAATCAACATTCTTGAATGAAATTTTATAAGAATAAGTGTTTATAAAACAACCACTTGGTTATGAAGTTTTGGGAGAAGAACATAAGGTATACAAATTGAAAAGGCACTATATGGTTTGAAGCAAGCTCCTAGAGCTTGGTACAGCATAATAGACTCTTATTTTGTGAACAATGGGTTCAACAACTCTTCCAATGAACCAAATTTGTATGTCAAAGTGAATGATGAAGGAGAAATCTTGATAGTTTGTTTGTATGTAGATTTGATATTCACAGGTAACATGTCAATTAACTCATTCAAGATAGCCATGGAAAGAGAATTTGATATGATCAATTTGGTACTCATGAGATATTTTCTTGGGATAGAGGTAAGTCAAAATGATCAAGGCATTTTTATATGTCAAATTAAGTATACCAATGATTTGTTAAAGAGATTTATGATGACAAATGTGAATCCAACCCCAACACCAGTTGCATTGGGTTTAAAACTTAGCAAGGATGACAAAAGTCCTAGTGTTGATGCAACCTTATTTTAAAGATTAGTTGGTAGCCTCATGTACCTAACCACCACAAGACTGGATATCATGTATGGGTTTAGTCTCATTTTTAGATTCATGGACAAACCAAAGGAATCACATTAGAAAGCTGAAAAAAAGTGTTTTAAGGTATATAGTTGGATCAAAGAGCTTTGAGATTTTGTATACATCTTCATATGAATGCAAACTAATTAGATATATGGCTAGTGATTGGGGAGGTAGCATGGATGATAAAAAAAAGTATTTTCAGGTATATCTTTCATCTACGATTGGGTGCTATTTCTTGGGCATCAAAGAAATAACGAATAGTGACACTCTCGTAAGCTAAAATAGAAAATAAGTTGTAGCCACATCAACAACTTGGCAAGTAGTATGGATGAGAAGAGTACTTTTAGATTTGAGGCATCTACAAGAACCTACAGAAATTTATTGTGATAATAATTTAGCAATTGCTTTATCTAAAAGTCATGTCTTTCATAAAATAAACAAACATATTGATACAAGATATCATTTTATTCAAGACTTGGTGAACAATGGTGACATATATCTTGAGTTTTGTAGGTCCAAATAAAAACTACCAGACATATTCACAAAACTGCTTGCAAATAATGTTTTTGAGTATCTCCAAGAAAAAATTGGAATAGTAGACATATGTCATAGTGAAGATTAAAGGGGAGTGCTGGCAGACGTGGACTTCCAGCTGGACATCAGTAATCTCCCCTACCACCATAGCACAACTACTCCAACCACCACATTTACTCCACTATTCTTCTTTCTTCTATTCTCTTTGATGTATCTAGAGTCTTCTGATTTTTGGCATGTATCTCGTAACTTCTTTTGATGCTGAAAAAAATGAATGAACTCTATTTTGAAAATGAATTAGGGGTTTTTGATACTGTATTTTTGGATGTTTTGAATGAAGGCATCATTGGCAGCTCTGTTTAGAAAAAGGCATCAATAAAAAATTTGAATACTGATTTCTCCATTGTGTTTTTATCTCTATTTTATGTCTTTTTCTCGTCTTTATCTTGTGCATCTCTTACATCTTAAAACACATTTTCCCCTCTCCTCCCCATTAATCTCCTCTAATGGAAATTTGGCCTTATTGGTATAGTATTTTTATGAGCTCTCATTTTTCTCTTGTGAATGTAATCATTTTAATACTCACTCTTGTTTTGTGTATTTGTTTATTCTAGTATTTTCCTAGATGTTCCTTATTATCCTCCATTGCCTCTCTTGGCATTAGTTTATGTCGGATGATCCCCATGTTTTGCATTGAATCAAATAACTATGTCATGTGTGGGTGGTAATGTGATTTGTCTAATTTTATGCATGTTGCATGGCATGTTTATGTTATTCTATGATTGGTCCTAGCACTAAGGTGTTGTTGTTTTGGTCATCGTGATAGGAGGTCCCAAGGTATTTTTACGGAGAAAGCAGCTTCTGGTAAGACTTGCAATAGTACTTATTGATGGTTAATCTATAAAGTATTTTAGATTTAGAAAGGCCTCTGGTCTCGAGGACTGCACCTAAAAATTATTATGGTAGAGAGAGGATTTGTCTAAAACCCTCACCCTTTACTATGGTGTCTCTAACTTTAAGAGTAGATTTATCTGTGGTCTAGCTGTAGACAACTTGTTGATGAGGAATGATTTCCTGACGATGGATGGTACTTTCTATAGCAAGATTCAAGACTATTCTGGTCTCCAGGGGGAACACAATTTTTTTGGAAGTTCTATTGGAGAGTTTCTCTCTTTCCAAGTTGAATAAATTTACACATCAAGATGGAGATGTGAATCAATCTAGTAAGATGTTTCATTTTGCCAAAAATGGGATTTTGGTGGAAAGTTCAAGTTGTGCTTATTTATTCAAACCTTGTCAAGATGAAGATCTTATCTTCTTTAACCTAACCCTTCTGGGTAAGAGGCCTCAATAATTTTATCTTGTTCCCATGTAATGTGGGAATCAGCTCTATTCTTGTTAGTTTAATAGATCCCTGGTGGGATTCCATTCGAGATTGCTTCTCTATATTTTGACCTATGGAGTTACAAAGGTTGCAGGGTCAGGGTCTATCTTAGGGTGACACTGGTTTCTCTTCATGGTGTGGGAGTTTTTTGTCTTGTCTAAAAAATTGGCTCTTAGAGCCCTGGACCTCACTATGGATTTGTTCTCCAGTGCTCTTTATAGAATTCTGTTGGATTCCCCATGGGCGACCTGAGCCTCCCATTGTGCTTAGGATTGATGGATTTAAGTTCTTAGAAACTCCTTTGAGGAGACCATGCTATAGCTTAGGATGGTTATTATTGTCATTGTTAAGAAGGGTTTAAGGTCTCCTTTGGACTCAAGTTTCAAGTTCTTTAAGGGTTGTTCTAAGGAGACTCTGTAACAAGTCATTTTCTTAAAAATAGTAGAGACTTGGGCCTCCCTCTTTATTATCCTAGGTAGTTGCACACTAGTCTAAAATTGATCCTTATTTGTTGGTGGGACCCATTTATTTTAACTTCTTGTTGGGTCACAAAATTTTATAAAAAATAATTAAAAAAAAAAAAAAATCTATTTTTAGTAGCCACTATTTATAGTAAGTTTTGAATCAAAATAAAATCTAATAGATATAACTACTTAGGGTAGAATCAAACTTTATGAGATGGTCATTTTGGCATGTGGAAGAGCTCAAATAGAGATATGAGTCAAAATTTATGGCCTCCGAAAGGTTGGTTTATTTTTTCTACATCATTCTCCTCTTTATTAGTATTGAAACCCTTGGCTATTATCATCTTACCTTTCTACATCACCTGATGATTAACTTTTATTGGCATTAAATCCACCTTCGGTGATATTAAACCCACCTTGTCCCTTTATTGGAGGGGATCTACCACTTCTTGGACAGTAGATATCTTTATAAAATTTTGCCTATTTTGTTTCTCTTTTGCCTTCAAAGCTAATTGATAATCCTCTTCCATATTAAGTATTATATGCATGCTTAATTCATCTTAAATAGAAATTTTCAAACCATTTACATATCTTGTAGCCATCTGCTCTTCTATTTCATCATGCTCCACTTGCATTGAAAACTTGTAAAATTCATATGTATACTCTTGTATAGTGTGATTTTTTGCCTTAAATTTTGAAATCTTCTGTATAGGGTTTGTGTATAATCCATTGGAAGAAATTTATCCCTACACTTCTCCATTTTTTTCAATGAATTAATATTCTCTTTATCTTTTTTCTGTCTCTCTTTTTGTAGCTGATCCACCAAATCATTGCATGACCTTTCAATTTAGTGCACATAAACTTTACCTTCTTGTCTTCTCTCATAGTCTTCGACTCGAAGAACCTCTCCATACTATTCATCTAATCTATCAACTCCTATGGTTTTAAACTGTCTCCATAATATGGAACATCAACCTTGATTCCTTCATTTCTTCCTTCTAAATCCTGAACCCATCCTCTCTTCCATCGATGATGGTTGTTCTTATTATTTTTATTCCTACTAAACTTCTTCATCATGATTTGTCTCTTCCTCATCACCACCTTGTTTTCTTCCTTGATTGGTGATAACCTCTATTAATTGTTCAACTTACCTCTACAACTCTTGTATAGTCTAGTTCATCTGTGCCATACCTCCTCGTCCACTCACCATTCTTTACTCCTCCAAGATTCGAACTTGCTCTGATACCGAATAATGAAGCAATACTCTGAATTGATTTGTATTGATGGTTTGAATAAATACAAACCCAAACCATGCTTAAATAATACTAAATTTAGAAATGAGAATCTACATGAAAAAAATTAAAAAATATAAAATCTCAAAAAAAAAGTCTATCTTTAATAGTTTTTATTTATAGTAAGTTTTGTATGTAAGCATGTGTGGCTCTAAATTTTTTTTGAAATAACATAAATACTAAAATTAGACTATGGGAAAAAATTCAACTGAAGTTGATTTTTGGTTCTAAAATTATACAATTTTTAAATTAAAAAAATTCACAAAAAAATATTAAAAGCTAGTTTCAGACCCTCAGATGATCATGTTTAGCCTCCAAAAAATATGAAAATAAAATCTAAATGGATAGAGCGGCTTAGGGTAGAATCAAACTTTCTGAGACGATCGTTTTGGCATGGGGAAGAGCTCAAACAAAGCTACGTGTCAAAAGTTATGGCCTTCAGAAGGTTGGCCTATTTTTTCTGCATCATCCCCTTAGGGACTGAAGTCTTACCTCTGGATTGAATTTCCTCATTCTATTCTTTGGATGGATGTGGGGATTTGTGAAACTCCAGTAGTTTCCCTTTGGTTTGGAGACCTGGGTCTCCTTGGGGTCTAAGCTAGTATTGGTTTTAGTCAATGACTAGGTTATTCTGGGTTTAGGATCCGGTAAAAATTTCCAATTGTAAGCTCAGAGGTAGCACCTCTTCTTATGAGGAGATCTATAAGGTTAGGGTCCCTTTTGGGACCTTGTAGTTTTTTTCCTTCTGGTTTGGGGTTTTGCTTTTGACCTATTGGTTTTTTTCTTTTTTTCTTTAGTTGTTGTTTTTGTCTTATAATTTATTGTTCCTCTATTGATTTCTAGTCCATGCAAGAAAGAAGCCTTGGGACTCTCTTTGTGCCTAGCATGGATTCCATACCAATCAAAGGTGGATTTATATTAATCTGAACATTAATTTATTTTGTAAATATAAAAAATATTTCCTATATAATTCTCACCATTAATTTGAAATCTTTTGCCTCACTCTACTATAAATGCTCGGTGAAAAATGCAATCTATTATTGTTCCTCCATCAGAGGCGAATTCTTTCCATTTCAGCTAAATTCTAATTTTGAAGGCTAAAGAGCCTAATGGTTTAATAAATTACATGCATAGCAATGAGTTTGTTAAGAGGGCCATAGAGTTTGATGATATTTCAGCACGATCATCTATTATATATTGGGGTAGTTTTGGTTTGAGTTTTTTCTTTCCTTTATATTTTTTAAAAGATGCTATTCATTCTGCTATCAGTTTTGTCAAGTTTTCTCAAGTTTTCTAGCGTGCAGGTCATTTTGGTTTTTCACTTTGAGAAAATTTTAAATAAAATTAATCATAATTATTGAATTATATTATTTTATTAAATAATAATAAAATGAGGATTTAAAAAAAGCACTTGTCTTTTAGAATTGAGATTAAATATGTTTTAATAAAAATCTAAATGAAACACCTCTACCCGCAATAAATAGAGAAGGCTACGAGCAATCTGTAATCTTGCTGCAGACCTTCAACAAAACAGAAGCAAAACTTCAAAAATCCTATGTCCCTTCCTCGACAACCTCTTTTCAGGAGTAGAGGACCGTATTCAATAGTTCAAAGCCCTTTTTACAACAACCATTCCTCTTATTGCTTACAACGATCCAATCCCCTCCATCCCCTGGATCTAGATAAATGGAGTAGTTCTTTACCAAAGAACTCTACAAAAGAACTCAAATAGTTCTTCACAAAGCGCTCTACAAAAGAACTTAAATAGTTGGTTACAAGGGTTCACTAAAATAGTTTGAAATTTATGGGAAAAAAAAAAAAAAAAAACGGATTTTCTTATGTTCTCCTTTCCTCATGTCAATGGAGATGAGTTCATATGGTAGTTGCTTCAAAAGGTCCCTGGACATAGGAGGGGATGCAGTTGGCCCATAAACCTTCTTGGAACAATAGTCACTGGTCTAAATCAAACAGAATAATAATACATCGCCTTATTTCTTTCCTTTTCCATATCCCTTTTAATGTTTTTGAATGTCGAACTGCAGATGGACGTTGGTTCAAATTTGATTGTAATTGTGATTATGATTTTTTAATGTTTTAAAAAACACTAATGCTTTATTCTATATGCTTGTCTATTCCCAAATGGAGCATGAGGAGCGTAAATTTGGCTCTTTCAGATTTGCATAAGTTGATATGTTAGTTGTTTTTTTTTAAGACCAGGGTTAAAATTAGTTTCAAAAGGTCGCAAAGTCTTATACAAAGGAGCAAAACATAAAATAATAACGTTTTAATGGGGCACTTGAACTAGCAGCAACAAAACGAGCAAAAATAAGAAACGTACAAGAATCTTGTACCAAAAATCAGTCATAATCTATCTTATTTTCTTAGGAAACTTCCGTGAACTTTCCATCAAACTTCTCTGGGGACCAAAACCCTTTTTCACGTGTCTTCTGAATATTAGCACGAGGTCCTCCTAAACGAAGGGACATACAGGGGTGCTGGGCTATTTCTTTTCTACATTTTTTCATATTTTGAACCACTGACCACCCTTATTTTCAGTCGGATGGGTTGGTGAGGAGTTTACAAATGGAACACAATAGTGGGATTTGCCTTCCGCTATTGTACCAATGAAAGTTTATGCCCTAGGTAAATTTAAATATGTGTTCTATTCCAAGGAGGACGCTGAAATGCATGCAACTTTCATTGGGGAGATTAAAACAGCCATCAGTTCTTCTTCAAAGTGAGGAGGACTTTTAAGTTCTTCATTTGTAACAGGGGATATAGGGTCTTTTGAAGAAGAGGTAGAATCATCATTGTCAGTAGCACACTCTTTGTCCACAACCAAGACAATGATGTTTTTAGGAATGAAATATTTCCACCAACATGAATCCTTCATTTTTCTGAGGAGACTACAATTTTTGGTCAAATGACTAGTGCCAAAGCAACTACAACAGCAAAACAACAAGCTTTCATAGTCAAGGGGTTGAGACCAAGTGCAGTCTCCTACTTCCAGGGTGATTTTTTCAAGAAGATTCTTGGATGTATCAATATTCAGAAAAATCCTAGCAAACATAGTAAGGGAGAAGTTATCAGTATCTAGGTGCACTTGCTAAAACTCACTCAAAGACCTACCAATAGCTTTCAGACTAAGTTTATTCCAAAACTATTATGGGAGATGAGGCAAGCAAACTCAAATGGGTTTTACATGCAACGTTTTGGTGAGGGGATTGAAAGTAGGGGACCATTGTTTGAAGACCAAGGGGTGGTGAATCAAGATCCATAACTGGTTATGAATCTTTCCATATCCTTAGTATTGCAAAAAACTGTAACATAGGAAGCTTTTTGCAAAATGGTAAATTTCAAGACACATTGAGGAGAGGAATTGCCAATGCTTCAAGATTCAAGTGTGTAGATTTTAAAATTTTCACCAATGATCCAAATAAATTTAATTATGCTATTTGGTTTTGATTCGCATTAAATTTTATTTTATGAGTTTGTATATATTTTTATTCTTAATTTTCCATTTAGTAGCAATTTACTATTTAGTTATTATAAATGGTACAAATAACCTTATTTTATATGTTGTCCTCATCTCTTATTAGGGTGGACAATGTTAGTGATGAATCTAGGGAAAAAAACACTTCTTTTGAAAGGTACAAAGTTATACAAATTCTTGAAAAACAAAAATTAATTATATTTATTCATTATTTATTAAATAAATATATGTGAGGCTTCAAACAAAACATAACTTGAATTCAGATTTGACATGTATAACTAAAAAAATAATAAAAAGAAAAAAGTTATCAAAGGTTATGAACTTGTTATTTTTAACAAAAGTTTGATTGTAAATTCAGATGGGATTAATAATTGTAATCTATTCTCTACATTAATAAATGAATATAAATGTTTACAATGGATGTTAATGACTAGTTATTAAAATGCAAATTATGAATATTATAAAAATACTAGAAATAATGAAAAATACAATTTTTGACCTTTAGAAGGTTAATTTCAGAACCCCAAAGTTGTCAAAATAGAACCTAAATGGTTAAAATAGGGTAGGACACCATTGATTTATTTTAAACATTTCTATCTAATAAAAATATCAATTCACTTTAGATATCATTTACCATGGCCTTTGCAAGACAGGCTTCTACATCATTCTTCTCTTGTTGAAAATAACTTAGCTTTTACTAGTAGCCCTTATTAAATCTGTTCCATTTGTCATTATCAAGGTTCTTCATTTCCCATTTTGAAATACAATTTTTTATTCTTATTCTAATCCTTTTATCTATACCAAATGCCTACTATAGCTATCTTGCCTAGTGTTCACTATCTTTTTATCCAAAATTTGTTTTATTTGCTCCCTCTTATTACTTGGTACCTATATCTCCCAATCCAAGTCTTTTTCTCCCCCTTAAATAATTTCTCAAATTAAATTCATATATATAAAGAATATGAAAATTTGATAAATGGCAATTTTTATTTGCAAACATATTTCATAAGCATTGTCATTTATTTTCTTCACAATTTTGAATGGATTACATTTTTAACATTTAGTGTGTTGTATGTTAATTTGGGAAATTCTTATTTTCTTAGATACATAATAACAAAATCTCATTCTTCAAAAATATCTAGCATTTTTTACATCTATTGTTAATTTATACTTGTCATTGTTCTCTTATATATTTCCTCTCACTTCTTCAAACTAAGTTATGTGGTATACAAATCATTTTGAATCATTACTAATTATTTATGCAATTCGTAAATACAATAAGTCTAAAACACTCTTGGGAATTTTTCATAAAAAAATTAGAATGCTCATTTTATTGTTGACCTATTCACTACACTATTATATGAAATATTAAGGATTGGTAAAGAAAAGCCCCATTACATGGGATTTTCTCCAATAATGCATTTTAAAAAAATTATAAAAATAGTGTTTACTACTTCTATTTATACATTTGTTTAAAGGTGGTATGTATAATTAAAATACATTTTTGTTCTCAACTTCTTCCATAGAGTGTTCCAAAAGTGAGTTGTAATTTTTGTATCCTTTTTTGAAATTGTGGTTCTTAGAACAGTATGCAATCTATAAATATCTTTGAAATCCTCAAATTTTATACTCTAATTTCATCTTTGGTTTTATTTTATGTAGTAAAATGAATAATCTTAGATAATCTATCTATAATATAAAACATTGAATCATTTCCTCTCTATATGGTTGGAAACCCTAATAAAAAATCCATAATCAAATATGTACATGGTCTTGTTGGCATTGGTAATGGAATAAAGGACCCTATGTTTTGTGCATGTAATTTACCCACTTAACATATTTTATATGTCAAAACCCACCTCACTAAATCTCTCTTCATCTTTGGTAAAAAAAACATCTCCTTCATAGAAACTCTATCTTAATTTTACCAAAATATCCACCCAAACTAAAACTTAGTAGTTATCCTATAAAAATCTCTCTTATAGACCCAATTCGAATACACATTTCCTTTCTATTAAAGAGTTAACCATCTTAAATAAGATAAAGTTGATGAATAAAACTTCCTTCTACTGCTAATGGATAATTGCATTATTCAATAACTTTAAAAAAAAAATAGATTAGAAACATACAATCCCTTAATAGCCTCAAATAAAAATAATTCACTGATCATAGTAGATAATAATATGAACCCCTTTTAGAAAGCATCAAACACATAATTATAATTTTCTAGTCTATGCCTCAAAGTAAAATAATATCCCTTAAAGAATGAAATCCACTTTTCATGTAATAACTTCTTATGAGTATTCACGTATCTTACAACCTCATGGTATATGAATATAAATAACTCAGTAAATTTGAAATGCCTCTGATTTCCTAGTTATTGTATAATGACATAAAATTTAAAATCATATATAGAATATTTATTCCTTACCACATTTTAATTATCACTCTAATATGTTATTTTCATTCCTCATTTACTTAATACAACACCAATACCCACATGGGAAGCATCACACTCAACCTCAAACACATTGATATAAAATGGTAATGCTAAAATATGTGTTTATTTCATTTTTTTATTCAACCATTCAAAACTTTTAGTAATTTTTATTATCCACACAAATTATTTTCCTCTCATGAAATATATTATTGATGCAATAATAGTACTATTTTTGTTTTAATGATTTTTCAATTAATGTTTGTTAAACCATGAAAATTTATAACTTATGTTATAATTGGTAGAGTTGGAATTAAAACATTTCCTTTGATTTTTATTCATTCATTCTTACACCATCTTCTAAAATTATAAATCCAAAAAATATAAAACGTTTCTACATAAACTTACACTTCTTCAATATTGCATAGATATTCTCTTATATTCAAAATTATAGTATTACTCTAAAATGAATTAATTTTTATCCTTTAGTCTTATTGAATATTTAACTCTCAACCACATATAAAACTAAACAATTATATATATAGTTTAATGTATCACTATGTTTGTCATCCTCCTAAATGTGTTGTGTGTATTGGATAATCTGAAGGATATCACCAAACAATAATACAAGCCATATCTAGTTTGGAATGCAACTTTCATTCATATCCTTCTCAAATAAAAATTGATGGTAACCACTCTGTAGATCAATCTTAATAAATAATGAAGCGTATACAAAAAAATCTATCATGTCAACTACACAAGCTGTAATAAACTATATTTTTTACATTGGTCTTATTGATTTTTATGATATCTACACACATCCTCTATGTTCCATACCTATTTGGTGTTATAATTTATGAGTTGCACATATACTGATGTTATCCTTTATTACACCTTTTTCACCAATTTAGCCAACATCATATTTAATTTTCATGTTTTATTAGGCTCATTTTTTAGAGATGATCTTGTAATTGAATAAATATGATAATAAAAATCTCTCTTTGGTGGTAAATTATCTAATAAATTCATCAGGTATAACATAAAAAAAGTATCCAACACTTTCGCTTCCTCTATTGGCATCTGTACTAATTTTTACTAATATTTATTTACCATTATTTCATTAGATAAATGTATCATCTTCATCTCCTTGATAAATTAGTTTTTGGACAACATGATTTCTATCCACCCTTATTCTTTAAGATGTAAGATAGTTACCTTTGAACCATATTTCCAAAAAGTATGTGTTCTTATCTCCATCATAGATTACTTTATTATCATATAACCATGGTCTTGTAAAAAAAAAATGACATGAATCCATTGAGATAACATCAAACCATATTTACATACATATAAGTATTCCTAGAGAATTCTTGATTAAAAAACTATTATCTACTTTTACTTATGATATGGATACTTTTCACATTGCAGACTTAATTTTTTTTATCATTTTTTTTCGAGAACATATGATGAAAACATCCGCCATGAATAATAGTTTTACTTATATTTCCTCTTAAAGTGCACCTAGTTCAGAAAAAAAAAAGTATGAAACCTTGAGTCACAATTGTATTTATCCTATGGTTGCTCTACCCTTGGAGAAATCCTTGTTATTATCATGATATTTTCCACTAAATTTATTCTATCATTTGGATATGTTCTTATTTCACTATCTCAACCAAATTCACTTTTGACTAACTCTTTTGATTCATATCTTATGCATGATAGCATGGATGCTTACATTATACATTCCATTCTTCAGAAAATTTATAAAAGGCATAAGCTCTAAGTTAACTAGTCCATCCACTACCACTACCATAGCCTCTAACTATATGAAATCCTATTCCTCTTTGATGTTTTTGAAACCCTTATATGGTATGTTCTTGTTACTCTACTCCACATGATGATTATAATTTATTTGATCAAAAATTCATGATCTCTTTGATGGAGAAGATTACATTATCTTAAACCATGGTGATTCCCTAAAAGCATGTATACTTTACCCTTTTTGCATTCAAAAGTAATTCATATGCCTCTTCCATCTTATTGATTATATGATGTTACTTAATTAATATTAAATAGAATATTTAAAACCATTTACTTATCTTTGAGCCTTATTTTCTTTCATTCATCATGCTCCACACCAATGAATAACGTGTAAAATTTATTTATGTAGTCCTATACACTATTATCGTTTTACATTATATTTTATTTTTTTAGAAAACTTTTGAATAATACAAACGGGAAATTTATCTCTTAGCTTCTTATTTGTGTTGTTCCATGTTTTGATATTAGTCTTATTCTTTATTATTCTTTCTTTTTTGTAAGTTATTCCACCATATAATTTCATGACCCTTCAATTTTATGCATGCAAGTTTAACTTTATTTTCCTCTACCATACTTTTTCATTCTAAATTATTCTTTACTATTCATACACTCTATAAAATACATAAGTTTTAGACTTCCTCCATAATCTGAAACGTGTGATTTTACTCCATTCTATCCTTATGATGCCCTATCCATCCTTTATTTTATTTATCATGGTTCTTCTTTTTTACCTCCTCTTATTGAATATTTTATTCTTACTTTGTTTCTTCCCCTATGTCATTTTCTCTTAGTATTTGTATATGATGTGTAATAATTACAATGAGAACTTCCACCTGCCTTTGTGGTTATTGTATATTCTTATTCATCTATGCATAACATCATCATCGTCATGCCATCTTATTTATACATGTTATTAAAAACACTTTTTTATCCAATATAAATTTTGAATATAATTTATAATAAAATAGTAATTGAATTAAATACCCAAAGTCTAATCTTGATTTGATACTAGATGATAAATCTAGTAATATCATATAAAATTATAATAGGAAAAAACTTATACAAACAAATACTCAGGTATAAAAAACACAATTCAAATTCTTAATTATTAATTAAAAAAATCCAAAAAATATTTAAATAAATAAAAATTTAATTTGGAGTCAACATGTATAACTAAAAACTAATCAAAGTATAAAATCTAATTTGGAGTCTATATTTAGCACTTTCTATTTTTAGCAACTTTCACATCTAAGTTTGGATGGGTGTAATAATTATCCATTATTATATAAATGAATTTAAATGTTTAATTAAAACTAAATTTCATGCCTAGTTAGAAAAAAAAAGAATTAAAAACATTGAAAAATAAATAAAATACAATATTTGACCATGAGATTGTCAATTTTGTCACCACTTTTTTTTAAAATGAACCCTAACTAGGAAAATAAATTTATATCATCCTAGATTTATTTGAATTTAAATAACATGCTTTAGTTGGCTTCTCAAATCAAAACTTGTGGCCTATGCAAGATAGGCTATCGCATTAGTTAAAGAGTTTAGATTCAAATAATATCATTTAAGAAATACGAGAAGAAAAATATAGTATGCATAATGAGAATGAATTATTTTATATTTTAGCATGTGTGGTGTTATTTTAGACAACATAAGTATATTGATTTTTTAAAATTTTTATGTTGATTTCTGAAACACAAAATATGGAGTGCTTGACATTTTATTTTATTTTCTATATAAATTTTGATTCATTATGATTTGTATATTCAATTGCATTTAAATTTGTTTAAAAAGATAACCGGGGATTTTGCTTACCCCAGATCTTGGTCTCTTAATTCTTGGTTAAAAATGTTAACCAAGGTGAATTTAGATCTGAACTTGGTGATGTGTTAGAAACTAGATGTATGTAAACTTATAACAATATTTATAGTGAGGTGAAAAATCATCCTTGTTTTGGCAAGGGGAATCATATTCCCATTTGTTAAATTATTTCCAAAAAAATTAACTTTATGATTTTTTTAATTTTTCATATTATTTCATATTCTTAGAGATATGGAGAAATATATGAACATGATTTTGAATTCAAAGAGTAATACCCCAAACTGAGATCCCTATCTTGTGATTGTGGGAGTCACCCTTAGTGTTAGTATTATGCTATGGACTTGTGCATTTTCTAATATTTTGAATAAATAAACTATACATTTTACCAAATGAATTAATATATATCATGACAAGTGTGGATGCACATGTTTTATATGATTATGAGGTTATAATTTTGAAAGATAACATTATTGATTTGCGAGATATTTTATTTTATTTTTGTATGATAGTATGGTATTTACATTTTGAATTAAAATGAGAATATCATGATTGACTATGATTTAAATTATAAATGCTATGGAATATTTGAATTATGGACTCACCTTGATATACTATATAGGTAGCATAATGAATCTATTTTTCTACACACATGAGAAGAAAAAAAAAAAACATGATTTATATTAATGATTGAGATGACACGGAATGGGTTTACATGTAGTCCACTTCATTGGTATTTGAGTTGATGTGTCACAACACGAGATCCAACAATAGACACCCATATTAATTATAACTAAACCCATGACAGATGGATCTCTAGGGTAGTTGATAAATTTTATAGTCAAATGCATGTGGACACATTGTATTATGATTTATGATCACATTGCATTTAATAGATAATGATGAAAAAAAGGCAGATGACATGTGAATATGTTGTATCTAATAAGGCAATGCATTCATTACAATCTAGAATGTGGATAGGACTTGGATCACAATAAAAAAAAAATTTTAAGGGAGAGTGTGGGAAATTAAAAAAATGATTAGAAGAAGAAATTGAATAGTTAAATATTTAAATAGAGTAGCCAAAACTCATGCGCAGATGAAGATATAAAAAATCCCATTCTTATTTTTTTCCTTAGATCATCACATGTAGACTTAGATTTATAATGCACCTAATAGAAATAGAAATAGAAATATAAATAGAAGGAAAATGTGCACACACATTATTAAATCCAAAATATAGACCTTTGGTGAGGGGTGACATGAATAAATTAATGGTAATTTTAGGAAGGATATAGAAGGAAAATAGAACCATATTTTAGGGGACAGTTTTTCATGTAGTAAGAGGAGAATATTTGAAAAAGAGAAGACGAGATCAGAAGGAAAACAATAATAACATATTATTGTGAAAAGGTAATATCCCAAGGAGTGTTTTTATTGGATTTAATATTATTTATGATTTGAACTACATGAAAAGCACATGTTTCTTTATTATGAGCCTCATGACTATGTTTTATAAAATTCCCTTGGTTAAGGATGATATTTAGCTATGGTATTTTATTTGATCTTTTTTACTAACAATGTCATTTCTAGATTGGATCTTTTGTAAAATATTGGATGTAATATTTTTAGTTTATGTGATTATTATCACTATTTTTATTTTTTTATTTCATTCCTCTGTGATATTTGGTTTGGTCAAGGAATAATAAGAATAGGGCATGTGTTTAGTTTTTTCCCCTGGGTTCATTGGTAATTATTTGTTACGTATCATAGAGGCCCCAAATAAGGCATGGGAGAGGTGGGTATATTTTAGACTAAAGTTATTGGGTGACATTATCTTCAGTGGGGTGAGATATTTCCATAAAGTATATCATATTTATTATTTATTATGTGCTACATGCCTTGAAAACACTCAAATCTCAACTTGTTATGGGTTTGAGGTCTTTGTGTTCATTGAAATAATTTCCATCTGTGAACATTTGATTGATTTATTGATGTTGCAATTGACCTATGTTAATTTCATTATGATTTAATGGCTGAAATAAAATCTATTTCTTGTTAAATATTCTTGAGTCATTATTGTTTACTATTGAACTCATTCACGACTATTTCTCTTGCTCACTTATTGTAGTAAGTTATGATTATATAAAATGAATGCAAGTCTTAGAATTAGTTGATAATAAAATATTAAATCATAATACAATGGTTTTTACCATAAATAAGAAACAATGTTGTTAGTGCATTCCTCAATACCCCTTATAGATAATTTGCACCAAATCATCTCCTTATTTGGTAATATTTTATATGCTGGAAATCTAGCTACTGACAAATGAACTTCATCATTTTAGTGCATGGATTCTAGTAAGTTACATTTCTAATTTTATGATAGAAATAAAATAGGGTAAAGTTGTGTTAGGTCTCTATTAAAGTAGAAGATATTAGTATGCATGAGTCGTAATATTGTGTACATTCATATGTTTAAGATTATAATTTGTAAAATACATTGCGACGATAATGTGGGTATCTTGAATTAATATAAGCATTAAGAATCGTTCCATCATATGGTTAAATGGATAGGAAATATAAATAATGTTTCTCTTTCCTCTTCATAAATGAAAACCTTGTTGAATGTTAGTGCATTTATAATTTATTTTTTAGGAGTAAAAGGCTTAACTATCTTAAATATGTAGTAATATCTATTGATTGTCATGATCATGAATAAGAATGATGATTTATCTTATAAAGATAAAATACTTATAGATTTATGTTACCTTCCTTAACTTATAAATCATTTGGCTTATGATATGAGATCATATGATGAATGTAAAGGATTATATAATTTATTTATGTTTGTTATTTAATTTGTATAAATTACATTGTATCAACTTGTGTTTCCATTATTAGATTCTAATAATCATTGTCCTTAACCCATCTAAGAGGATTATTCTACAAATATGATTCATTATGTGCCACCTTTAATAATATACAATAAAGGTTGGGAAAACATAAGGATCCTATTAGTAATTAAAATATTTGAGAATCAACTATGTACATCTCACATACTTTATAAGTATATGTTGGATTTAAACCATTAGGATGCAATCCTATGTGTCCTAGAAAATATATGATAAAAATTAGATCCTTTACCGACCTCATTATGAACTACATATGTTATACAAGACACCATAGGTGAATTGAGTTTAGAATATGTTTTCCTACTCTACTCTCACACATATTGACTAATGTCCCTTTTATGTTATATTATTATTTAATTAAGAAGGATATTTTATAAATTATTTAAACTACCTTTTTAGTCCACATAACAAATGACTGATGTTGGAATGCATTTCACTTGGGAAGAAGGTCATTAACATTATAAAGACTTATACTTAGTCCTTTTCCTAGTTTCTCTTTCTTAAATATGGGAAAGTTTGCTTTGATTAAAATATTAGATTATCAGCTTTGACATCAGTATTCATTAATCTCTTAGGAAGCTAGACACTTATCATATTTTTAGTGATTTTTTTTCTTTCCTCATGTTTGGATGCTAGTGCTTAGACATAGTTTCATCATTCTAAATTTAATCCTAGTGATATTTTGGTAGGATTCATAATTAGAAAAATTATGAATGTTTGATGGTGTACACATGTCCTCCTTTGGTTATATTGCAACCCCATGAAGCTTATGTTTGATGTGAGATCCTTTCATAAATTTTTGAATCATAAAAGCATGCAAATATGCCACATGGCAAGATGTGACTACTTCACATTCTCATAAGGGTTTAAAATAATTCAATTTTTCAAACAATCATGAAGTTGAAAGGCCAAAAAAATGTGATGTATGACATCCTAAAATCACTTCACAACCTTGTAGACTTATATATTTGTGAGGACATCTCTAACCACCACAAGAGTGTGATCATGGTAAAACACATTATATCACACTGAATGCATACCCTCACAAATAATATTTACACAAGTAAATTACAAAAAATAGTGAAGATATTAAATTTGTCCATGTGCTTGGATAATGTCCAATTAGAGACGTGAAAAAAAGGAAGACAACAAGGCAAGAAACATGTTAATTTGATACATTAACAAAGCCTATGGATGGAATTGGTTATTTTACATGTAAAAAGATAACCAATTTTTACATATTAGCCTCATGAATGACAATTTAAAATGTGTATTATATCACAAAATTTCATTTATCTTTAAAACAAACAATTTTTTTCTTTTTTTATTTTAGTATAGATATGTAGGTGTTTTGGAAGGATGAAAGAAACTAATACATTCACATTTGGATTTTATAATATATATATATATAAATTAAAATGATATTTAATAAGAATATAACCACTAGGTTACTTCCAACACCAAGAAACAACATTCCCTCATTGAAAGGTATCCTTCCACAAGAAAGGTCAAGCAATAGTCAACAACCTAAAATTTCAAAAAAAATAGTAGAGGGTTGGCCACTCTAGCAAATAGGCTGCCTGGAAATTGTAAACCTACTAACTTAAATCCTTCAAAACACTAACACTTCCCCTACCATCTCCTATATAGGAGCAAATATTCATGATATAATACTTATGCACCTTGTTTTTTTCACATTTTTTTATCATGCTACCATGTAATTATTTTAATCTTCCAAAACCATAGATTAAGGACATAAAGGTTTATAAATTTGAGATCTTTAATTAGCTAGAAGATAACATTTTTACCCAATAATATTTACTTAGAATAAAATTTGATTCCTAATTTTATTCTTTCACTACATGTTTCCTCTCCAAGTTATCATTCCCAATATCCTTTAGAGTTGACTCCTTCATTACATGGGACATAATTAGAGCTTTCTTCATCTATTATGAAGCTTACCTCTTATAAGTATCCTCATGATTTCTATTTATTTTGAGATTCTTATGAAGGGATTATTTACACTAGGAATTAAACATATTTATATGGTAAGTATGTCATTACATATCCAAATGAATTATTTTACAAAATTGGCCACATCAAAAATCTAAATTCTCGTAATCAATAGATTAAGCAAGAATGATCCTCCACTTTCAAATCAATTTATTATGAAGGTATTAGGATGAATCTATATTAATAAAAATTGTATCATAAATGATGTGAAAAATAATATAAGAAGATTAGTTTGTCAATTATAACTCACCCAAGGTATTGCCAATATATTTAAAATAGGATTTAGTTCAAAATTGAGTGAGAGATGAGATATATGAACCCAAATAACACTAGTATTTAAGTATTAAATCAAGGTGTTGAATGAAGGGTACCATGGATTCATTAGGATAAGGTGTTGTTCACAAAACCATAAATGATCCTATAAAATATTATCACTATCATATATGGAGTAAAAAACCACAACAAATATACTGTTGGTATATGGGATAATTTTAAGATTTGATTTTTAGCATAGTTGCCACTAGTCTAAGATCCAGGCATGAAGATATGGGAGATTGGGATAGATACTAGTGAATTAGAATATCATTAATTGGTTAAGAAATATTTTTCATTTCTAAGGACCTCCTTGAGAGCCTCCAATTTTAAGGTAACTAAAGGGGTTAAATTAATAGATCCTAACAACCTCATCAAGGATCTGACCTGCCTTGAGAAATTGGCCAAATTGGTGAATGATTTGGGTATTTTCATGCCTTAAGGAACCCCAATTTATATTTATTTCACAAAACCCTACCAATATAAATAGGTAGGCCATTAAATACGATACCTTCCAAGGAAAAAAAAAAACCAAAAGATGCTCTACTTCCCCTGTCATGCGAGGAACCATCATGATTTATCCCAAATCCACATCCTTTGGTAATATGTTCCTTATAAACTTTCCATATTCATTTATATCTCCCCCTTCTAAATAAGTTACTTTCATTGCCATCACCTCTACATTTTCTTCTTTTTCCCATTCCACTATTAATGTCTAATTGTTGTGACGGTTACAAACCTTAATTTTAGGAGAGAGAGGCATGATACTTGGAGGTTATCATATATTTTACTAATATTTAAATAATATATTTTAAATTTATATACTACCCTTAAAAATAATCAAAACTAAATACAAAAATACTTATAAGTCAGGTAAATTCAATGTAAAATATTAATTTGTTAGTAATTTTCATTCACACATTAACTTCCATTTTCAATCAAGGTACCCGATATTAAAATGAGGTACCCTAAACATATTGAACCTAAAATTCACAAAAGTTGAAATGACATGCATGGGAAATATTCGACATAACAATAATATTTGTATTATTCTCTTCCCATGCCTTACACATATTAATACAATAGAAGTAATCTACCACTTTTTTAATTCACAATTAAGCATAAATGACATGGATGACCCCACTAAAAAAATCATATACATTAACAAACCAAGTCATTGTGTGTGAAGTTTTGTCAAAATATTTACACAATAGATTTGTGGATTTAAAAATAACATGAAATCAATGGTATTTACCCTAAACAACAAGAGTCTATAAACATATAAAACATCATAAAAGTGGTATTAATATATAGGCAAATATACTGTAAACAAGAACAAATATTCACTATGAGATATGCATTGAGAGGATTTACGTTTTTTATTGACAATTAGTTTTTTTATTTCAAAAGGAAACACTAATAACCGAAGGATTAAACATTTTTGAACTCATATTTGAGTTTATAATTTTTTTCATTTATTTCATGAGAGAAAAAAATTAAAATGTTATTCTTATTGAATTTAGTTTTAGTGTGGTTATTAGTATGGGGAGGAGCATAAAAATGTATAAAATTCTTTTATCATTTAAAATATTTTCATTTCACTATATCTTTGCATAAGCATACATGAGTCTCACATATACCTATAAGTACATGCTTCAAGTAATTAGCAAAAGTGTATATAGAAAAAACTTGTAAGGTGTGCAATGGCATAACTTAAAAAATTTACTAATTTTCAGGGTTAAAAATTAACTTCCATATTTAAATATCAAACATGTATAAATTATTTTATATAATTTACCTCTAGACCCCACTCACTTTTAAGGAATCCAATTTATTAATTAAGGAGCATAATATATAATGGAAATATGTTGGTTTAGTGCTCCTCACCTAAAATTTCAATTGTCATGTGATGTTTCTTTTGTTATTATTGAAGATGATAATATGGGAGTTCAATATTAGCATGCATAAGTAGGATGGTGGGTATCCACTTTTGGATCCTCCAACCATAAAAAACCTCTATGAATTTTTATGTTTAATGTTTTTTATAGTTTTATTACATTTCTATAGAATTTGCTTATTGATGGGACTAAGCCTATGTTGGCTACCCTATAATTTTCTTACAATTACATCTAATATGATTATCAACTATTGAGTTCTATAATTTCATTGATGAAGTGTTTCTCATGATATTTTATGGTTTATCATTTTAACTTTGAAGCATAATTCCATTATTTTTTATTGATCTTTATCAATAATATATTGTATTGTCATACATTTAATCTTGTAGAATCTTCTAATGTTCATTATATGACTATTATTTTTGATAGATTTTTTGGTTAAATTTTGAACCTCCCTGAACCCTAAAATAAAGATGGAGTGAGGATAGATTGTCACTAAATGTTACATTTTTCAATCTTAAAATCATTGAAATTTTTTGAATTCAATGACCATCAACATAATTTAGTTAATGTATGCATTTATTACTCTTAAATAATCATTTTTATCACTAATAAATTTTAAAAAAATCATTATCTCAAACAAAAAGAGATAAAACTCTATTGTATATTCATAAGCCCTAAATTAGGTAATATTATTTGTTTTTTAATGTAAATATGATATATTTTGAGAAATATAATATCATAAAATAAATCCAAGGCACAAGTATTAGGATTATCAAACTTGAGGTAGTAATATTTTTATTTTTATTTTTAAACGATCAAATATTGGGACATTGAGCTCTAGTCTTCCAAGGATATACAAACTAGGTGGATATTCCACACTAAGTTTCACCAACATTAATATTTTACACTCCTAAATATTATTTTATGACTTAAATCACTATTTATTTATTAATTAAGATAAACATTTAATTTATTTAGGATTTAATATGAAGTACTTTATACTAAAAGGAAAATTGAAAAATAAATATAGATCAAGGAACTAGTAAAATAAAGTTGAAAGAGTTGCATAATTATGCTAAAGAAGCTAAATTTGAGAAAACTCCAGAAAAAATAAGGGATCTCCTCCTTGTTAAACTATCTCATAATACATCAAAATTATAATACCTTATTAAGGCCTTCATGAAGATACATCTACATTACAATATGTTGAAACACTCACATGATTTGTAACTTACTCAGTGCCTTCTATTTTCCAAACTCCAATGTAGAAAACCACATGAAATCAAGAATTTTTTTTATAAGAACATCTCCCATAATTAAAAATACACATCGATACTCTCTCTCTCTCTCTCTCTATATATATATATATATATATATATATATATATATATATATATATATATATGTATATATATATATATGTATATATGTATATATATGTATATATGTATATATATATATATATATACATATATGTATATATATATATATATATGTATATATATATATATATATATACATACATATATGTATGTATATATATATATATATATATATGTATATATATATATATATATACATACATATATGTATGTATATATATATATATATATATATATATATATATATATATGTATGTATATATATATATATATATATATATATGTATATATGTATATATATATATATGTATATATGTATGTATATATATATATATATATATATATATATATATATATATATATATATATATGTATATATGTATATATATATGCACCATATAGAGCTCAAAAATAGATTCCCAAAAGGATCATAAGATAAATACAAAACATTTGTATTTTTTTCTCACATTATTTTTTATCTCCTTAAAAAAAGATAATATTAGGAGTAAAAAAATTTCATGGTTGTTATGAAACCACCAAAACCATTATGTAACCAATAATGAATGTTAAAAAATTATCTAGGTGGTTTCATCATTGAAACAAATGCACTATGTTCTAGAGGCCATAACATTTACATATGAACTCATATTAAAACATTCCTTTCTTTTAAATTTCATAGTTTTTAAAGAGGACCATAAATATACAACAAAAATATATTTTTAATGACATATTCATATTGTTTTAGATTTTATGGTGTCACAACTTCTTTAACTCTACCATTGGTTAAATCAAATAAATAATAATAGAAGGTCTGTTTTGACGTACATAGTTATATAATGAGAATATCAAATTAGTTAACCCATGTGGCTAATATTTCCTATCCAAAATTTGGATCATGCCTTAATAATTTGAAGAATTTTTGTGCCCATAATCTTAGGAACTTATATGGTGAGGTAATTTATTTCCCCACTTTAAAAACCTCTCTTATAATTGGAGATTAAAAAGTTGAATGAAATTATAAACCTTATGAAATATTGAGTCTACATTTTCATGCATTTTGTGTGTCTAATTTCCGTATTGAAGAAGACCCATATATATAGGAGGACATCTTGGTATTAACTTCATCTCATTCTCTTTGTTATTAGACATCCTATGAGTATCCTTAGATTATTTATTATCTTTCAAAATGAGGAAATAAAACTTACCACTAACATTAAGCAATCAATTACCTTGACTAACACTCACCAAGGAGAGATTAAATTTTCCTTCATAGTATTTTATGGTGTAGATTTTACCATCCTGAACCAATCCATATTTATTAGATATCCTCATGAAAATAACATATATAAAATACATATAGGCTATGCCAAAGACTATATCAAAAAATTCAATATGTGCATTATTAACAAAAACATTGTCAAAATAATTCTCATTTATTGAAAGACTCTGCATTATTTGGAAACCCTTATACATATTACTTTTTATGTCCATCCTAGAGCATAAATTTTAGGATGATAATTAATTTACAACCAAAATATATATACCATATCTTTACTAGTCATGTTTGATTGAGAGAAAGAATAAAAAATATCATCAATTTCTACCATATTAATTTCAACTTTTATATTGAATTTTTTAGAAGGTTCACATTTTTTTTGGAATTATTACTATACAAAAATTAGATTTTATGCATGGAGTTAAAACAAAACTCATGATACACAACTAAGTTACAATCAATCTCTTCTCCTTGAAGTGACAACATGGTCATTTTCTTTTTCATTTTGTTTTTCTAAACACATGCAATTTTATGTTAATATTCTGTAATTTCTTCTTATAATTACTCTCAACATTAAAATGCCTATAATTATTTTATTATATTATTGGAAATAATATAATTAGTATTGACCCTTCCCTTATTAATTTTAACATCATAATACTTTAAATAATAAGATCAACACTTATTCTCATCAATCTCAAGATAGTGGGCTTGATAACAAGTCTCATTTATGTCATTTAGATTGACATGTAAAAGAGATTACCTAAATAAAATATTCAACCTTCAAATATGATTCTTTATGATGTCACAATCAAATTTTTATTTTCCCATTTTGATCACCTTCTTTCAAAAATCACTTATATAGACTTTCACACTTTGGCCTTCTTATTGTCCAATAGTTTCCTTTCAGTAGATTCCTCCTCTTCATAACATAATGAATAAAATTGATTCTTATAAAAATTATAAAATTTATCCCATTTTATAATTTGTGGTAGCTTATTAACAACCAAAAAATTCATATAACTCTCAAACCAAGTTATACCGTGACTAGATAGATTTAATCCTGTAAATGAAATTTGTTTCTCACCAGTAATTGAATGAAAATTAAATTATAATTATAATTGGGATAGAAAATGATCAAGATTATCTAAATTTTCCTCACCTTCATATGTGTAAACTATAATATTCACCTTTGATTTGAATGGAGGTGGATTATGCATAGACTAGGGCTTCTCTTTCTTATGGCCTGAAGTATTAAATCTGCACTTGATTTGGAAGTTTCCATAGAAACTCAAACATTTTAAATTATCAATTTAATAATATTCCCAATCTCATAGATGAAGTGAGACATATTTTAAACATTGTCTTTCGATTTTTGGAATCTTCCTTCATCATCATCAAGTATCCTCTCAGCTTTATAAGCAATACTTATCACTTCTTTCTTCCATTTTCTTGTGGATATATCTTGTTGTAAAAATATGAAATCACATTTTTCAAAAGTAACTCTCCTATTTTAATGGGGATATTTTTTTTAAAATGTCACAAAAAAATTCACACACTATGGAAACCTAGCCAAATTTGATACCAATTTAAATCCGTAATCTAAGAGGATATTCCACACTAAGTTTCACAAACATGCATCCTATACATTCCTAATAAATCCTTGATTACATAAATCACTATTTTATGATTAATTAAAATATATTAGTCACTAAATATGCTTAATTTTTAATTATAATTAATATATATTGATAGTATTACTAAACAAGGAATATAAAGCAAGGAACTAAGAAAATAGAATTGAAAGAGCCATAAGATTACCCTAGATAAAATCAAATTGAGAAATCTCTATCAAAAGTGAGGGATATCCTCCTTGTTTTGCTATATCTTACTACCATTAAAAGTTTAGATCCTTATTGAGGACTTCATGAAGATACTTTTGCATTAAAATATGTTCAAAGACTCATATCCTCTACAATTTGGTTGCTACCTTCTCCTTTCCACACTCCAACTCATAAAACCACATAGAATCAAGAAAAAAATATGAGAACATATAAAATAATTAAAATGGCCCTCTCTATACATATATATACACTTTAGGAAACAAAGAGAGCTAAAAATAGAAGCACAAAAGACTCATAGGATGAAGAGGAACCATTTATTATTATTTTTCACATCTATTTTTGACTTCTTAAGAAATTGTTTGTATTTTTAGTCAAAAACCATTGTCGTAGTTACATAATTGCTAGTGAATGTTAATAACACACTGAGGGTGTTATATCACTGAGCTAAATACACTTTTTAGAGGCCATAAATTTTTCATACGAACTCAATTTAACATGCTATTTGATTTAAAATTGCATAATTTTTCAAGAGAAACATAAATATGCAATTAAATTGTAATTTTGATGATATATTCATATTATTTTAGTATTTTACCAAAACCTATATGTTTTAGGTCTTATAGTGTTACAAATTATTATTTAACTCTATCATTGGTCACATCTAGAAAAGAGTATTTAACATTCAATTATTATACAATGAGAATAGATAATTAGTTAATCCTTGTGGTTAACATGACTAACCCAAAATTTAGATAATATAATGTGGACATCCTAATTTTATGAATAAGTATAATAAGAAGTTAGCTAAGTAATAAAATTAATTATGTCAAGAGTAAGTGTGGGTATATAAATATCATAAAACCTTTCATTATTGTTTAAAAATTTGTAGAATTGAACATAGTTCACAATATATTATGCCATGTTGCACATGATCAACATTATTATTAGAGGGATGAAATTATAAATCATAAAAATGAAGTGTTTTCTCATATTCTAAGGGAAAATGTCTACTATTATACAACTGTATACTATATTTCAGTAATGCAAGATCTTTTTATCAATGGCATTCTATCTATTTTATAATAATATTGGTCTTAAAACAAAAAAAAATTCAAAGATACTATTATTTTCAAATCATATTTTATTAAAAAATAAGTTACAAAACTAACCCTAATTTCAAGTAATAACACTAGTTTTTATATCATAGGAAATTTTTGACTCATAAATATATACATGTTTCAAGTGAATTATAAAAAAGGGCAATAGTTCTTATTGATATTTGAAATTTTAAAATAGTTTAGTTATAAGAATATGTTTATGGTGCATAGGTATAGCCACATACAATTTTTTTTTTTATTACTAATGTAGTGGGTAATACATTAACTTAATGGGATGCAAATTTATAAATCACATACTCAAAACTCATAATTTATTCTCATAAAATCACAATTTCAGACCTAAAAAAATACTTATTCTTGTACTACATAATTTTTATTTTATGTTACTCTAATTGCTGACTGACACAATAATCTTCCTAAAAAATTAAAGAATAATTTTCTCATTTTTAATAATGCTACACTTCATATAATTATAAATTGAAATATGTGATATAAAATTGAGCAATTGCATAAATAAATAACCATAATTTGTATCAAAAAACAAGCAAACTATATCTTACTTGTAGTGAATAAAATTAAACTAATTGTTGTTTTACACTCAATGTTTAGCTTAATGAAACTCTGAAAATGGTAATAATTTTTATATAATCATTTTTTTAACATTTATTATTTAATGTGAAGGCCTCAATACACTTCAATTAATTACACACAATAACTTTTTATTACATATGTAATTATAAAATAAGGACTAATAAAACCATAATTTTTTATCAGAACACCACCATTTAAAACCCTTCGATATACTAATTCTTATGCTACATAGTTTCTATTCTCAGTGACACTAACTCTTGGTAACATAATGATACTCCTAAAAATAAAAATCATAATTTTCTCATATTTAATAATGTTTCACTTCCTACACTTCTCAAATGGATTATGTGACATAAAATTAACAAATTGCATAAATAAACCATAATTTATTGGAATAAAAAAGAAAGAAAAAACATAATATATCTTACTTCTATTGAATAAAATGAAAGTAGTTCTAAATTTATGCCTAATTATTAGAGGGATATAAAGTCAAAAGTAAAATTTTAACTCAATGAAATTATAAAATCATCACAATTTTTATATAATCCTTTTAAACATTTTTTTTATTTACATAAATCCTCAATTCTCTTAATGTAAAGGTATTTTTGCGAGTTGCGAAGAAGATAAACACCAATACAATGTAAGAGACCGCATATTGAAATCTCATAAAGAGTTTTATTTCCATTTTATTTGTATATTGTTCAAATTCCATACTTTTTTATTTTCCCCTGATTACCAATCTCTATCATGGACTTGAACTTAATGAAATTTATCATTAGTCTTAATATTCTCAAATTCATATGCTATATGCTTCATAATTTGTTTTTCTTAAAAAAAATATAAATTCTTTACATATATCCTCTCTAACAAACTAAATTTCATTAATTGACTTGATTTCATTAAAATTGAGAATTTTTTTATAAATATCCTTCAAATTTATCATTAAAATTATTATTTTTATATAAATAAAATTAAAAAACACATGGTTTTCCACAAGCCATTTTATCATTATCATAGACTAGGGAAGCCTCAAACCTATTAGGATAAATGTAGATTTTTATGTCGTAAAAAAGTGAGACCCCAATTTTACTTATACACTATTCAAGTTGTTTACTTCCAAAATTTGATATTATTAGAAACACATATGGTTTGAACTTTTCATACCACCTACACCCAAAGTCATTACCAAGATTTTTAGTAAACTCAATTTCAAGTCACATACAACTAGATTAATTATCAAGATTAATGCTACACTTAAATTGGTCAAGACACTCACATGAATTATTGTTTATCATATATAAAGATCAAGAATCCATATATTATTTTGAAACTCTATTTTCTAAAATTCATATGGATATGCCTCATAATCTATGAAAAAACCATATTTCAATGAATTCTTTACTTTATAATAAAATAAATGATTTCCATGTATATGGATGAAATGTGTGTGAACTTTTGCTAATGTTTTGAATCACCACCAATGATTCATGATCAAAGATAATACAATGTTAGATTAATTAGGCTTGATCACATTTATAGATCAGCGGGTGTGAAATAAACACCATTATATATATATATATATATATATATATATATATATATATATATATATATGAATGATCAAAATTATGTTACTCATTAGAGTTTTACCTATTTTCATTATTCCAAATTATTCTAGTGTTGTATTTTGATAAAAAGAAAATAATTATCCATTTTATCCCACCTATAAATTTTTAAATTTTGAAAATTTTGCCTAGCTTAAAAAATATCATAAATAATGCAAATACATGAACGAAACTATTATCAGATGACATGCTAAGAATAGAACTTACTAATATCATACCTTAAGGTAGTTTTTCTTCATGATACCACCAAAAATTACACTAATAAATCTATTTTTAGGTGTAGATAACTTCTTTTAATAATTACACCTATATTTTAGTGCATAGATATTTAAAAAAAAATATAGTGTTTATTAAATTTTAGGTATTTTTGTGATATGATGTCTTCCAATGTTATATCCAACCCAAAAAACTTTAGTGAAGGTGACCCATTCTTATGCATAGCTTCAAATTTCATTTTATGCTGGTAAAAATGATAGATTATTGGATGCATGCTCCCTTATCTCTTTCCACAAAGTGTATGCCTAATACAAAAGATGGATTTAGAAATCAAGATTAGTAGATTTTTTGGTTTGATTTATATTTTATTTGGGGAATAGTGTATACCCTACCGTTCCTCTTGTATTTTGGATTTTTATTATATTTTAAAATGTGATCTACTACTTATATCAATTGTTGAGTGGAGTTGGTATATCTATGAAGGGATAACATATCCACCATACATAAAAATTCATTCAATATTCTCCAAAACCTTAAATTACAAAAAAATTATGATAATGACCATTTTAATGGGAACTCAAACACTGACCCTTATGGCATATCTTCCCTTATTGAGATATCTATAAAGTCTACCCACATGGAATAGAAACCATACCGTTATCAAGTTTTAGATGTTATTTTCTTCGAGCATCAAAATTTTCCTCCCTTTTCTACCCTAACACCTATAAACTCTATTTTTTAATCATAATTGAGACACAAAATTTGGTGACTTTGAAATAAAACTTAACATGATCTGGAATCATATGATTTCGAGGTCATTACATATAACCTCTCTACATTGGATGTTCTAAATAACTTCTTAGACCATCTAATTTCATTATTATTGATTCTTAAAATGTATTTTGCTCCAAGTATTGAATAATTAGTCCCACAAATTGGATTCGTTATATTTTTTAAATTAAAGCAAATATTTCTAATTATTGCCCAATGAAAACTCATTTTTACATGAGTAAAAAAAATACCTTATTATGGTTGGGTATTTCCTTATTGAACTAAAGGGTTATGTCAAATACATAGGATGAAAAGATCTCAAGCTAAAAACTTATGGAAATAGTCTTTAGTCCTTGGAATCATGTGGAAATGACCTATTCCAAGAGGATACATTTTGTTTCATGGTGATCTTGACCAATGATTAAGTGTTGGGAAAGAGAAAATCCATACAAAACATGTAATCAATGAAATATTTGTAGGTGAGTTTGATAGTGATGTTGTGTGGAAATGGCATGTTAGTTTAGGTGATGTACTCAAATAAATATAGCTAAACACACATGTAAAGTTAAGTGACATGTGATATATGTTAATATAATATATATCTTTGATCCAATTTTTTAGTTACCGAATACATGATTAAAACATTACTCATCTCAAGGAAAGAAAGAGTTAGATATTTAACAACTCCACTAAAAATGTAGAGAATGTATTACATGTCAATTTATATGCATCCAAAATAACTTATATTAAAACATGAGTAATATTATTATTCAAAACCTAGTTAGAAAATTTTAAAAACAATTAGAAGAAAACTAAAAAATACTTATTTAATGAAAGACACCTCATATCTAATCTAACTGACTGATGTAGGATACTATATGAAAGTACATA
>JARHVA010000630.1:385000-407500 GCA_037957365.1 Torreya grandis
TCTCATGAGTTATTATTATTTTTTGGGTTTTGTAATAAAGTCATCATATTAGCATCAATTTAAGGAATATTTATGTAAAATAATTAATTATTAGTTTTCATCATAAAGAGACTTGACATAAAAATAAATAAATTTTTATTGATATGTTTTATGTGAGATATTACAATTTTACGATTTTTCATATATTCACTCTACATGCCTATATGTTTAGAAAATTTCTATTTTTTTTTTTCCACTAGAGTTGTATGGTCATACAAGGAATCTAAAAAATATATTTTGGGATTATATCATTAGTGGGGTGTGAGGTACTGAAATTTTAAGGTATTTTTCCTTTCATTAACTCTAATTTTTGTAAATAATGGAATTTAAACTTTTGTCTAGAGAGGTTGTTATCGATTATTTAAAATGGTTCATCCAGTTTAAGGAGATATATTTCTAATAAATTAGTTGTCCATCACTTTTTTTATTATATCTTAAAGGATCAACATATCTAGAATTTCATTAGTTGGAAAATAATGGGTGTGTTTGGTCTTGGGATAATATGGAGCAGGTTCTCTTGGATAGATGGAACATAGTAGAAAAAGAAGTCTCCTATAAAGTATAGATGAAGAATAAGAAAAATATTATGAACATAATGATGTGGAGGAGAGGGATATCAATGATTTAGAAGGAGAGGTAGAGGATCATGAGGAATAAAATAATGATGATGATGATGGGAATCAGTAAGACTATGTAGATGATGCAGATGAAAAAGAAACGTAACATAATAATCATGTGGAGGCTTTATATGATTAAGAGGGAAAGATAGATGATGATGATGATGATGATGATGATGATGATGATAATGATGATGATGATGATGAAAAGGGTTCAAATAGTTTAGATGCATAGAGATATGAATCAATATTTTAGTTTCATAGAGGCATTTAAAATAAGAAGGTCAATGTGTCTATAAACCCTACTACTACTTATAAATTCATCATCATGGATGAAACATAAAATATACATGTTCAAGTAAATTATATAAAGGAGGATCAAGTAAATGGTAATAACATTCATTTTTTTTTTAGATTTTAAGCTAACTATGGAGAAATATGTTCTAATTTCATATTTTCATGCTCTATTATGGATGTTGTGGATATAATTCTTGGATATCCTTTGCTAGAGACTTTGGAGAAAATAAATATTAATGATAAGAAGCATTTAATGATGTTTTGATATAATAAAATGAATGTTACAATATAAGATATCATATTTTCAAAGCCAAAAATAAAATGTAAGGCAGCACATGAGAATGAAGATGCAAACACACTACCAAATGAAAAGGTGGAAGTGGTATAAGACTTATTTGATAAGGTCACACTATCAAAAAATGGTTGAGGCATATAGGCACCCACATCATCATAAGAGGCAACAATCATGGAGGCATGTCCAAGAATGCCATAAAAACAATCATTTTGGATATATAGGAAATCCAATTACCAATCACTATGGATACATAAGGAATAAATGGAGCAATCATTATGGCCATACATGGAATCCAAAGAATACTTAATATGGTCATGTATGGAATCAAGGTAGAGTAACATAATATGAAACAAAGAATAAAATAAGGAATAAATATGCATTGACATGATGGAGATAAAACTATGATCATGAATGGATTCAGAGTAGCACAATGGTAATTCAAAATGATTTTGGTGAGCTAACACCTACTAAGATCGCATATAGTTGGTTGGATGATTGATCTTCGTGATAAGAGTGAAATTATTTGAAGCACACTCATTATCTAGTTTCTTTTGATGTGTTAGGGATGAAACATGTCAAATAGTGATGAAGAGTTATGTACATAAAGATATGATATATTAATGTAGATGGGTTGATGAAGATGCTGACATGTGGCACACACCCCTCTTAGTAGATTTTATGGGTCAAACATATTTGGATAATTGAATAACTTGTGGAATTGGTAAATTTGGTAATGAGTTAGCCTACATTTGGATTAGCAGGTTACCCAGCCATTATTAATATTAGAGGTATAAATATAGAATATGGATATCATTGTAAAATAAATAAATCTCTAGTAAGTGTTGAGTATTCTATTTTTTAGACTAATATTTGAGGTGTTCCCCTTGAAGTGGAATTGTGAATTTATTCCCTTTTAAAGGAGTAATGTATGATGGTTTTATACCATATATTTATATTGAATATTTAAGATCTCAAGCAACCAATATCTATTATTTTATGTTGACCTACATTATAGTTAAGATCTTAAGCAGCCAATATCTATTAATTTATATTACATGTGTGGATAACAATGATCCAATGAAAGTTAATATATATATCTATGTGAGCTGTAAATTTCTATTGGGAATAATGTTGAAACTTTTGAGCCCACTAATCTAGTCAAGGTTATGATCAAATATTGACTAGTAGAAAAAAATTCATAAAATCAAAACTCTAGGAGCAATGTAAGGCTCAAAAGGAAATTCAAAAGAAGGGATTTTATCCCTATTTTTGTGGTGTTTTTAGTGTTCTAAAATGTTGCAGTACTAATGCATCAAACAAGACTACCTAGGAGATGGATATTGAGGAAGACACTATGAGACCCCACCTCCTAAGTCCACATGAGATGAACGACAACAAGGTAAAACATTTATTAAGCGTCATAAACAAAGTGAGGCTAAGGATGTGGGAACTAAAGGAAAACAAAATCCAAACTTCATAGATTGTTTCATTTATGGTGGACCATATTATGCACTTTAATGCCCACAATGTTCATATAAGCCACCATCTTAAGATTGTTTCATAAATTATTGAAATGATGGTCACAACCATGACATTCATGGTGTTTTTGATAGACATCAGGATGATCATGAAGCCACCATGGTTGAAGTTGTAGGTTAGATCGGTTCTATTGTTGTATTTGTTTTGATAGACCCAAGTGTCTATAGTTATTTTATTTCACTGATAATCTTTGGAAGGTGTGGCTTTGCAAGCATGCTACCTGAGAGCTTAGGCAACATAGAGATGGCCTTAGGACAAAATAAACTCATTTCTTCTATGATAAGGGACTATCAATTAAATTCAAGAAATTTCGTCACCTAAGTGGATCTTTATTGCACCACTTTAGCGTCATATAACATAGTGCTTTGAATGCACTAGTTAGAGACGTACGACAATAATAAATTGTTTTGAAAAACATATGTATTTATTGGATGATGATGATTAGATTGTAGACATCAAATTAATTTCTTGATTTATTTAGTTGAATCTATCTTATACTTATTATGTTGTCCAAACTTTTTCTAATACAAAATAAAGGTCTATGTTTTTTTTTTAAACTTCTCCATACAATGTAATATTGAGATCATACATTTTAAATAGAAAATATATGTCTAGGTTTTTTTTAAACTTTTCAATACAATGTAATATTGAGATCATACATTTATCCATTTATGAATTTTGTGTTTCAAATTTCCATGTGTGTATGATGTTTGACCATAGAAAAACACATGATCTTAAATGAAAAAGGTGTATAAAATACTAAATTGCTAATTGACGTCCCCTCACATTATTGATTCTCACTCAATAAAGATAAAAAGAAACTAGGTATTTAGTACTTTAGAAAAAATGGAATACCCAATATATAAACATATCAACTTTGGTCTGAGTTACACTCGTATATGATACTATTTATATGATTTTGTGCATCAATGGGGGGTCCTTTAAATGCATAAATAGTAATTTTATTTGTTCAAATTTTTGTTATTCTTATCTTTTGAAATAGTCTACGTAGTTTTAATATTTAATTTTTATTTTCCATTTCTTGTCTACAATATGATCAAATCCATACTAATAACCACTTAAGAAAGGATGTTGATGTATCTATTGGCACAAAAAATATGAAAGCATGCCCTTATTAGATGGAGGCTTATACGGTGGGGAGAAGTCCACCAACTCGTCTCATATAAGATGAAATAAAAGGATATCCATTTACTGCCATTTTTAAACTGACATTTGTCATCTAGCTATCAACATGTTATTGTCCGTCCACCATTCTTGTCTGTCTATTTGTTTATCGATATCTAAATTTGGAGAGTTACAAAAGAAAAATTGTAATAGAGGTAAAACTGCATTTGATTTTATCTGATTTTCACCAGGGTTTCTGACTTCCATAGAACGATGAGTTAAAATATGGTTGATTAATGAATGGCTAATTACTTTAAATTAAGTATGCAGGAATTTTGACCTCTTAAAGCCAAACAAGAGGTTTAAAAGAATTCATTGTTACTTTTTAAAATGTAAAGAAGTTTCTTAAAAAATCTAGTTAGTTTGTTGGAAATATGAGGTTTCATGCAATAGAAATGATGGGCGATAGTGAAATGGGAGCAACCAAAGGTTTGGAGAACCAGCTGAGTGGTTTTGTAGTTCAACCTTATGGCCATCAGTGCTATTTTGGCACCTGTAGCATCAGGCATGGATAACGTTTACTAGAAGGATTCAAAGGAGTGTTTAGGTTACTTTATTGCTAATATTGTTAGGGTGTGGAGCTAAAAGCTTCACTCGAATGCAAACAGGATGGAGGATGCTGAGTATGCAGTCACCGGTGTCGACAGGATCATCGATGTCGGTCAGTGGACGTGCAGAAGGAAACCAACCTCGACAGGAATCGACTGACATCGGTCACCTCCAAGAAGACAGGGACTGATGTCGATCGCCTATGTGGTTCCAGAACTGTTGTTCATGAACAGTCAGTTAAGTGAACGGGCAGTTTGCATGATGAAGATGAGTTCGAGTCTTGAGCCGCAAGTCTAATCATTGTACGCATGAGATATATATAATAGATTCATGGGCTGTATTGTTAAGTAAAAAAACTAAGTAGAACTTGGAGAGTTCTTCCCCTAGAAGAGCATGTTCTTCCAGGTATGTAAGATCAGGTTTGGTCAGCAGGGTGTTGCAGAATCATGGAGGAGATCTACATGTGATAAGTAAGATCAAGGTTGGTCTGCTGGGATGTGTGTATGCGAGGGTCAGAAAAGGATCAGCGGGGGAGCAAGATCAAGGTGACAACAATACATCAAGATCAGGATCATGGTGAGATCTACTTAGAGTAGCGGTTCGTACTCGATTGTACTGGACGTACAATGAGATGAACAACAACTTGTGTTAGTTGTTAGTTGTGACCTATGAGAGAAGATTACTCAGGTGGGAAGATTACTTGGAGACCTTGAGGTGTGGAAGGCCTTGTAGAGGTGGAAGAAGAGTGTGATATCTTTATTGTAATTTCCTTTGTAATGAGTTGAATACAATTGTGTGTTGCCTCTCATATTTTGTGTTATTTCTCATTGATAGTTATTTGTTCTTCTGGGTATTTCCGCATGTTTAAGTTGCTTATACATTGGTAATCATGTGTGCTCTTAAATCTGACAAGTGGTGTTAGAACTTTGGGAAACTTTGGTCCTATCAAATGGTATCAGAGCGAGGTTGGACATTCTTAGAGCGAGTTTGACTAACAGATGGTTCAGATTTGTTAAGTGTTTGTTGATTACAAGTTACTCACAGGGGTTGATTTTTGAGTGGGAGTATAGCAAGGCAGAAGAATGGAGAAATTCAGACACAGGTGTAGCACCACAGGGTGTGTGGTGGGTTGTCTTCAAGTGGGAGCTTGAAGAGGGATACAAGCCAGAATACAGATTAGATAAAGTACTGGTATAGGTACGGGTGCAGTTGTTTATCTCCAAGTGGGAGATTGTTAGGGTGTGGAGCTAAAAGCTTCACTTGAATGCAAATAGGATGGAGGATGCTGAGTATGTAGTCGTCGGCATTGGTAGGATCACCGACGTCAGTCAATGGACGTGTAGAAGAAAACTAACCTCAGCAGGAATCAACTAACGTCGGTCACCTCCAGGAAGACAGGGACCGACGTCAGTCGCCTGTGCGATTTCAAAACTGTTATTGACGAACAGTCAGTTAAGTAAACGGGCAGTTTGCATGATGAAGACGAGTTCGAGTCTTGAGCTGCAAGTCTAATCATTGTATGCATGAGATATATATAATAGACTCATGGGCTGTATTGTTAAGTAGAAAAACTAAGTAGAACTTGGAGAGTTCTTCCCCTGGAAGAGCATGTTCTTCCAGGTATGTAAGATCAGGTTTGGTCAGCAGGGTGTTGTAGGATCATGGAGGAGATCTACATGTGATAAGTAAGATCAGGGTTGGTCTATTGAGATGTGTGTATGTGAGGGTCAGAAGAGGATTGGCGGGGGAGCAAGATCAAGGTGACAACAATACATCAGGAGTAGGATCATGGTGAGATCTACTTAGAGTATTGGTTCGTACTCGGTTGTACTAAACATACAATGAGGTGAATAACAGCTTGTGTTAGTTGTTAGTTGTGACCTATGAGAGAAGATTACTCAGGTGGGAAGATTACTTGGAGCCCTTGAGGTGTGGAAGGCCTTGTAGACGTGGAAGAAGAGTGTGATCTCTTTATTGTAATTTCCTTTGTAATGAGTTGAATACAATTGTGTGTTGCCTCTCATATTCTGTGTTATTTCTCATTGATAGTTATTTGTTCTTCTGGGTATTTTCGCATGTTTAAGTTGCTTATACATTGGTAATCATGTGTGCTCATAAATCTGACAAGTTGTGTCAGAACTTTGGGAAACTTTGGTCCTATCAAATATTTGTCTAAAAATTCCAAGCACTAGAAATTTTTAAATTAATTGTTGTTTCTAAATATGTACACAAGAATGCTATTAACATATTTGAATTTATTTTAATTCGCAGTGATTATCAATATTTAGTCAGAAATGATATCAAAATGATTGAATTTATAAATATATTTAATTATGACTATTTAATATTTAGTCAAAAGTGATATAAAATTGCTGAATTTCTAAAAATATTTACTCATGAATAATTGGAAATTTAGGACTATTATAAAAATTTATTCAGGAACGATATCACATTGAGTGACTTTCTGTAAATTATCCATTGGGATGAAGCCTTAGATTCATCTCACGATTTTGAAGATTCCTAGGTGTTGTGTGGTTTCTAGTTTGGCAGTTTACCACAGAAGTTTCGAGGCACAACTGGTAGGATTTAGATGTTGAGGTGACTGGTTGACACGGTTAGTGGTTGCAGGTCGGTGGGCATATGTGCAGCAGAGGTGATGGTTTTGGAAGGAACAGTTATGGAAATGCCATTAGCCACATGTTCAAACTGACATAACACCTGGCTGGAGCCATGGACAATGCCATTCCTAGCTTTAATCTATAAATATACTAGATTTCTCATTTTTAATTTTTTAGGCTAATCTATCATGGGGCCACGGATTTAGCTTTTTTTTATTTTTGATTTCGTAGAATGCAATTTAATTATATTTATTTGTGATTATGAACAATACATCATATATAGCATACCTAAAATACTTCAAAGAGTTCGTTAGCCTTATACGTATTGTGATCTGTATTATGTGGATCATAGGGTTGAGGTTAGGTGTTTGATTAAACAAGAAGGAAAGTTCCTTTTGCCTATTTCATGGAGGGTTTCTACAGAGCCAACTGCTATCCACCTTGCTAGGCATGGTGAGAATCAAAATAAAAAGAAGGAAGTTCCTTTTGCCTATTTCATGGAGGGTTTCTACAGAGCCAACTAGTATCCACCTTGCTAGGCATAGTGAGAATCTAAATAAATTTTTTGCAGTAGAGACATCATACTTATTACGTATTTTATAGTGCATCATATGTTGATTCTTTCAAATTATAGGTGTTATATAAGAGAAATTTTTAATGTGCAGGGCTATCCATTTCTGACTTGATTTAAAGCTTTATGTTTAGTAGTGCAAGCTTTTGTGTTTCAACTTTAACGAATCTATTATTATGAGTATGCATATAACTTAATTCTTCTATTTATTCAGTGAAATAAATTATTAATAAATATAAAAGATAAAATAGAGTATCTGCATGAGTTGATGACATTACAATGACCATTTAAATGGTAGCTATCAAACCATCCCCTGTAAGTGCCTTGCATGCGATAGAGGAATCCCAAAAATTAGAATTGAAGAAAGACATGAATCCTCATTTATTTTGGTAGATGCGTCTATAAATGTGAAAGAGGAAAAAAAAGGGGAAAAAAAAAAAAAAATATAGTATACAATGAAATGTATTTGTGATGGTGTATAAATTCATTGTCCAGCATAATTGGAATAAAATTCCATGCATAAAAATAATTGCATCCACGATAAGACCCCATTCGCAGATTAATGTAATTTTTAAAGTAAGATCTTCACATCTTTAACTTGTGATATTACTTATTGTATTATCTAATTTGTATTTATATTATATTATATATTATTAAATTAAATAGTGATTTATAATATGGTATATTAATTTTTTAAATATATTATATTTAAATAAAAATTAATTATTTAATTTGAGATAATCTTGACTAAATTGAAAAAAAAAAGAAAATTATGCATAACATGTTTAAATAATCTTTGAATAGTAACTCTACATAAGTTAATTGTAAAAATAAAATTATCTCATTGCCATAAAAACAAAAGTGAAATTTAATCTTAAGTTTTAACTATTCTGAAAATGTTTTCATGCACAACATGGTTAAATAATCCTTGAAGAGTAACTCAGCATATGTCAATTGTAGAACAAAACATAGTTCAATGCCATAAATAACAAGCATGGCATTCAATGTGAAGTTCTAACTATTCTGAAAATATTTTCAGATGTCAAGGAAAATTGAATGTGAAGTTTTAATTATTTTACAAATATTTTCAGATGTTGAGGAAAACTGATTTTTGAAGAAAAGAAACAAAAAAATTGGTATTATGGGCCACAAAAACATATGACAAAAAATCATAAAAAGTAATTATTTTAAATATTTGTTTCTTCTATTAAAAATTGTTATGAAATATTTATGTGTGTTTTGTTTCAAAAAATCATAAAGAGTTGAATTATTTTTAATATTTGTTTTATCTATTAACAATTGTTGTGAGATCTTTTTGCATTTTTTGATTAGTTGCTTGATCGATAGAATAGTTTAGATCAATGTTCTAGATCAAAGGGAATTCTTAGAATCTAGGTTATTCTTCTTGAATCCTAAGCTCTATTTTCTTGAAACCCTTATTGTCTTGACACACATTATATTCATGTGCTTTAAACTTAGTTTTATGACACGTATTTCAGTGTGTGCTTCAAACATACTTTTATGAATTATTTTATTTTTATTATCCAAAATATTTTTATTTCGAACATACTGCGTTGGAGGTTGGGACATGCCTTCACACGAAGTCTATAATATTTTTAATAAGTTAATATAGTTTTTTTTAATTAAAAATATATATTTGACGATTAAAAAATGTTTTAATTCACGATTTCACATGAAGTCTATAATATTTTTTATAAATTAGTATAGTTTTGTAGTTAAGAGTAAATATTAAAAAATTAAAAAGTTGTAACTTAATTAATGTTTATGATAGAAGTTCATCATGCCAAGTTCACTAAAATATAAATATTTGTAAATGTTTATTTTTTTAATTTTTTTGAAAGATAATAGACTATGCCACTATCACCACCATCAAGGATTTATTTTTTACTTTCTGCAATCAAATTTCTTTACAAAATAGAAAATTATTTCATTATTTTTGCAAACAATAAAATAGATTAAAGACTATTGGTTTGATCATGGAGACGCCGTGTCATTTTTGATATCCTTAGCAGTTTTTGAAAACCCTCCTAGCTGGTAAGTTGACTTGTTACATCATGTCAATCTAGGCAACTCACTAGGTGTTTAGAGCACAATCTCCATTGTCTATAAAATAAAAAACACCTAAACATATGTTTATTCTTAATATTTTTTATTTCTTCAATGATATTTAGGAGGGATGTGATAAAAAAATTAGCAAATGATGTTGAGATGACTGAGGTAGAGGATGTGTTACCTAATATTGATGAAGCATATCTTGATAATCAGTTAGTCGTCTATGACTAGTTAACAGGTGATATGGTTACAAGTAGTGTATTTTTGCTTTGCTTCTACTGATATTGATCAATTTGACTTAGAATTTAATTTTAGTCAGTTAAAAAAATAAACATGATTATCTATGAATGTAGTAGCTATAAATCAAGTTTTGATATAGGTGTTAACATCAATATCTAATATTTGTATTGTAATTAAATGGAGGCCTACTTGATGTCTCATATGGTAAGTGCTGCATATGACTTTTTCTTGAATTTATTTTGCTTTTTTTCCTTTTATGTTATCTAAAATTTATTTTATTTATAATTACAAGTCTATAAGTTATGATCTATAAAATGTATATAATTAAATTCAAGGTGAAGTTTAATGAATTTTTTATATGTAAATGTATGCAAATTCCATTTAGATTGATTGTATATTTTTAACTTATACAAGCTTCGATTATAGAAAAAAAAATAGTTTATATTAAAGGTATATATTATTGTTAAATTTTATAGGCTGTGGGTATGGGAAAAAAATAGTATATATAAATGGTATATGTTGTAACCTTTTGAGATAATGATGAATGAATGTATATCATGTTTAAATGGATCACTAAATATGATTTATTTCTTCTTGTTCTTTATAATTTAATTAAAAAACTATATGTAAAGCATATTTTACACCTCAACAAGCAAAGTATATTGTACACATCCATGGAGGACATTCTAGGTATGCTATATATTATTATAGTAAACCGCATAGTCATAGAATTATTTATTTTATTCAATCATTTAATTTCAATTGTACATATATAGATAGATAATATAATATATCTGAAATATATAATATATCATATTAATACTTATTAGATATAATTGAAAAAAAATAACAATTCCTCTAGTTGTCCTTGCACCTTTGGGACAATTGCCAGTAGATCTGCTTTAAAAGATGTAGATATTCAAAATTATGTGTGAAGAGTTTGTTTCATTATGGTTTTAATTCATTATTATTTTTATCATTGTTATATTATGTCTATATTTTTAGAAAGGTTGCACTCTCAAGAAGCCTTTTTCATTCCATTATTTGAGGTTAATATAATTACATTTTTTTAATATTATCATCTAACATGGTTCTAAAAGCTAAATCAAACCTAATTTTATTGGCATATAAATATTTTAAATATAAAGACTCTATAAAAATAAGATTCTATCTTTATGATTTATTAAATATTTTACATATGAGGAATCTAGTTTAATATAAAATTCTATATATAGTATTTATTGAGATATAGATCTATGTGAAATTCAAGGCTTTCCTTATTCATTTAGTGAAACTTGATTCGTTGTATGTGATGTTAAAGTAAATTTTGGGCAGAAGAATTTCTTGAGTCACTAGACTTTAGTTCATGAATACATTTTTTGAAATCAATAATTCAATATTATTTATTGCTTGTGTAGATTAAACCCTACCTAGTTTCATTTCATTCCAAAATGGGGTTAGATATTTTTTCTTAACTTTAATTTTCTATATTTAGATTAATTTTTAATATAACATTTGAATATTTGTGATTTGATTATTTTAATTTTGGTTGCCTAGCCTAAATGTGAATGGGGTAGTCGAATGTTTGGTAAAGCCTCCCATTTTTATTTGTTGCATATGCATGTCAATATTACGATTTATTTCTATTATAAATTGTGTGTTTAAATTTTTTATTAAAAATTATATTATTTTATTTTATTCAAATATAAGTTTTGTTTTTGCTTGTGTTGGCTAACCGATTTGCCCTTATCTAAAAATGTTTTATTTTGACTCCATGCCCTTATTATTTCAATAACAAATAAGTTCAAAAACAAATGGGTTAACTATTAAGACTAGTTCCCCTCTGAATTAAGGTACATCTCCCTTTAAGATTTTTAATGAATTTAAATATTCAGATACACTTTTACCTAGAAAGTGTTTAAAGTTAAACTAACATCCATACATCATCATGTTATGAATGTGATATTTTATAACATAAATGGATAATAGAATACACATATTCTATCTTTAATAACAATCAAATAGATAAACATATATATTGTTGAACCAGTAAGGGATAAAAACACATACAATGAATTATTTAATGGAAGAGTAATTACAATATGAAAGAAGATTTCACATAGAAAACTCAATTCCAAATACTTAAATGAATAGATATAAGTATGTACTAATTGATTCTCCTTTTCATTCATAGATGAAAAATGTTTTAGACAAACATCACATATATTGTCAACAATAGTGGTCTAGTTCTAAAATTTCCTAACTCTTTCTTTTTATGTCCTACTGGCCTTTTACAACTAAAATATATATATATATATATATATATATATATATATATATATATATATATATATATATATATATATATATATATATAGTTTCCCTAATTAATAAATCTTTCAAACTAAACTAGAGTTAATGTAACTCTGGTCCATACAGTATTTAGTTTTTTTTTACAAATTCACTTAAAGTTCAATTTTTCAATAGAAAAGCAACTGAATAACTGAAAAAAACTATGTAAGTAAAATCATTGTTGAAGTGACAGATTAGGATCTCTAGATTTGATGTGTTCGATTGGGTAGACACAGTGAGCTTTCCACTCCTAAAATGCTGTAACAAACTCCTAGATTTCTGAGAGATTAGGAATACTGACGTGCTTTATTCTTTCCTTCCATATATTTTATTTCCTCCAAAATTTTCCCATCTTTTATGCATGCTCTAGGAGTGTGTCAATGCAGTGACAAAGAAGTGATTCTACCTTTGAAATCTGAGAGAAATTTTTAGGTAATAAGTTGTCACTTTAATGATGTTGATCTTTTCCCTAAAGGATTGAATCGCAGTATTGATGTCCTTTTCTAATTTTTCATCATCCTTTATGTATTTGACATCAATACATTGTAGATCATGCTGTAATGACTAAATGAATTCAGTTATTTTTTTGATCATTTTTATGATTTCAATTTGCCTTTGTCGAGATACTGAATTTCTCCATTCAATGTTTTTATTACTTACATATAATATATCTTCATCCCATCACGTTGAATTCTTTTCTAAAAAAAACTTTGTTATTCCATACTTTTGTACCTCATTAATCGGGTTCATCACACTCATCCATTTTCATTCATCTTTTATCCCCAAAGCAATTTTGTGTCTTCAAATCTTCAACAGTAATTGTGGTCAGATCATATACATTCTTCAATTGATGATTATATTTCATACCTTTGTAGATGATTCCATCCAACCAATTATCAAATACCTTGGCAACCATTTTGCTTCTATGTATCTGATCTAACATATTTTGATTGATACAGGATTTTATATCAAAATACAGGGGTAGTTGAGTAATCGATTGTGGATCCAGACTATGAATGGCATCAATGTATTCATTCATTGACCGTATGGTCTATTTTAACTCCCTTTTATCTTTTTCATCCTTCCAAGTTCTGCTAACTATCCCTTTGATGCTTCAAGGTGATGCACATCCATGGTATGTAATGTAGTCCCAAGATTTAATGTTTTATTTGTAAAATCTTGCACTATAATATTTTTAAGTTCGTCATTAGTTCTTGGCTGGACTATTTTTGCATTCTAGTTCCCTGTGTTAGGGTCGATGTCTACCCTAGATGTTATTTTTAATTTCTTAGATTTAGGAGTTTTTCCTAAACACTTACTCACCATATCCTCCAAGGGAAAAGAAAAAGGTACTATTTTCCTTTTGTTGTTGATTGAGCTTTCTAGCCACTTAGGTGTAGAGTTTGAGAATTCTTTTATCACGATTTGGTTGATCAGAAGGCAAATTTGAAATAATCATCAAGTTCACAGAATTGGAAGCAATCTCTGTCTATTGATCTGCACTAACCTCCTCTACCATTACTAAATTAAATTATTTATCACCTATGTCTTCTCCTAAATCCTCTTCAAAATTTAAATCCACAATTACTTTTTTAGAAATTTGACTATTTCTCTTGCTTTGAGTCCTTGATCTGGTGGCACGATGAGGAAGAATAGTTATAAGGGCCTTATTAGATCCTTTGATGACAAGATCCCTTCTAGTTTTTGACTTGGAAGTACCTACATCATAGATAGCAATAAGCTAGTTACAGGAGCTTATTGGGGATAGTGATTCAATTATTGATGTACATTACTGGGAAGCTTTGTTTTGAGATCCTCTTATTTTTTGCTCTCTCAACCATTTCTCAATTCTTATTATCGCCGAGAGGGTCTTAACCTTAATTCTATCTTCTTCATTTTTACCCCAGTCAATTTTTTGAATAGGTGATTGCTTTATCTATTCAAATTGTGGATCAGTCACCTGTTCTTCATTATCAAAAATTTCAAAAATGTCCATATTTAAATTAAGAGTAATTATTTTCCCAAAAGATAACTTGGACCATAGTCTTCTTATGACCTCGAATTCATCTGAACAATCCATTAATAATCCTTTAATTAAGGAATATGTGAAAACCTTATTCTAAGATCTAAGTTATTCCTGGCAAAACCTTTACTGTCAAATTGTGATATGATTGTGAAGTACTAAAAATTAATTTTTTTAAGATCCAATTCTAAATTCAAAGCATCATATATTGACTTGCATGAATAATGTCCATGTTTGATAGGAAAAGATATACCAGATTTCTTTTTTATTGGGAATTTTTTATCCACATGTGCTAATTGTCTGTAGACTTTTATTAACACAATTCAGTCAAAAGCATATCTAGGTAACATCAAAGGTTCACCGTCAAAACCCCCAACTCTGACATAAGTGAACTTAGAAAATTGAATGAAAAAATAACCATAAATGTTGATCAGTTGCATAGTTTCATCAAACAACCTTTTATTAATGTTGTTTGTTAATTCAAAAGTCATTTTTCTAATGAAAACATCATTAATCCTGTTGTAACCCTCATAGCAATTATGCATTTGTAATTGTGATTAATAGTCATAAATTTTATTGACTTCAGTCAAGGGCGCATGAAGTAATCCTACCCATTGTCTTGTAGATGCGAGGTAATAAAAGAGGTACAAAGACATATAAAAAAATATATTTAGCAAACAAATACTTAAACCCAGATGCAAACATTCATCTGTAATTTCTACCCAAGCCAAATATTGTTGTCCTTGAAGGATCACTTGTATGAAAAAGTATATCTAGTCTTCCCAATAATATGCATGAGCATTACTCTCTAGCCTGTGTAGTAATACTATAATATCTTTTACTTAAATAATCCTATGATTTCTTGTTAATGGTCTGGGTAGTCTTGAATCCCCTTTTTGGAATTTCAAAATCCAATTCCTTGCAATCACGCTCTTGTAAATTGCTTTCTTTAATGAAAAATAACCATAGGAAGAAGTAATACTGAGGTCGGAATATGGTTATTTGGAAGGAATTCTCATCACAAACATTAGGGTTTGTCTATTGATATGCAGTAAAATATTACCATCTACAGTCTTGATGCACCTGTTCTAAGGTTCATATCTATTCATGCATTCTAGAGCTAATTCAAGGCATTGTATGGCAATGGAAAAGGCCACAACTTCAACCAAGCCACTTTCTACTATCTTCTGCATCATAGGATTTAACATATGTTTTTTAGCCCTTTCTTTAAAATCTTCCAAGTCATATTGGACTAAAGAGGTGTCCCCAATTTTAGGAGGAAAGCATATGAAACTAGAACCATGCTCGTAATTCAAGACATGCATATTTCATGGCTATAGGTTGGAGGATATAATGAAAAGATTTTTTTTTGAACTTCTTAAATAATGTCGTAAACTTAAAAAGATTCTTCTTTCCAACCAAGTAATGGAAAAAACTTATAGTAAGAGTAAAAATCACCTTAAATCAATCTAAAATCACTTTGAATTTGAGCAATAAATATCTTATACCACCTATATTGTTCTCCTTTTTATCACCCAGTATGCCTATTTGCTAAATTTGAATTATTCTCTCTTGATACAAATATTAAATAGATCAAATAATTAAACTAAATTAATACGTGTTAAACATTCTTGATAAGACACGCACTCTGACATATGCATTAATGACAAGAATTTTTTTACGCATGATTTTGATGAATAATGATTATATATAACCTCATGAAAATTTAAATTTTTTACTTTCTAATAAGTTTTGGATATATTATCCTCTAAATCTTCCACTAATTTTAACTTAAAGAAAGCCTTGGAGTGACATGAGAGTATAGTCATTGAACCATTGAACCTTTGAACTTTTAAAAATGTGGTTTAACTTTGAGGTTCAAAGATACGAGATGAACTAAATAGACTGGCTAATAGTCGCATGACATTTCCAGAAACTTTGAACTTTGAAACATTGAACCATTGAACTCTGAAAAAGGGTTCAAGTTCAACTGAAAGGTTCAAATTCATGATTGAAATATATAAAGGGATAAACTGTTCACTTTGAGAAACATTGAACCATTGAACCTATTGAACCATTAAACTTCTGAACTCCTAGGATGGTTTAATTTAAACCAAAAGGTTAAATTATTTTTAAAAATTTCACACACAAAAGTTGATAAGTGGGTGAATTTTTTTTGGTAAAATTCACAAAGAAAGAATAAGGGTGACTCAAAAGGTAACATTGGCTCTAACTGGGGACTACATTTTATAGTAAAATGTAGAGAACTCATAAACTCTGGTTACACAGACCAGGACACAGAGATGGAAGAAAAGGAGAAAGATAAACCAAAAATGGGAAAGGAAAACACAAAATGTGACAACATGGGAAAAGTTATGTAAAAAACAAGGGAAACCTATTTCACAGTCGATACAATATAAGATCATATCCATTATAGGATAGGGGTAAAATAGATCCATCCAGATATTCTAATTTAAAAGAATTCAGACCAAGTGCCTGATGAATTTTGAAAGGCCCTTTCCAAAGTGAATCAAATTTTCCATGTACTCCTTTAATTTCTCTTCTTTTATCCCATAGCAATACTTCATCTCTTTCCATGAACATTTTAGGTCTAATTTTTGATCAAAAATATTTTTAACCCTGGTTTGATGAGCAATAATATGATCAACCAGTTAATTCCTCTCATCCTCAATCTTAGTTAAGTACATAACTATTTTATCTAAAAAATATTGAAAGTACTAATCTTCAATAAAATTTTGTAATTTAGCTACAGATAATTCTAGAGGTAATGATAACTATGCTCCTATACCATAAACTAGCTCAAATGGTGTCATTCCTATTGCTCTTTTTTGGGTTACCCTGTCAGCTTAAAGTGCTTCATATAGTTTCTTATGCCAATCTTTGGGGTTATCACTTACCAATTTCTTCATGATGGATATCAAATTTTTATTACTAGACTTCTCTTGTCCATTACCTTGAGGGTAATAATTTGATGAGTGAGAAAGAGAGATACTATGTTCATAGCAGAATGAAGTAAGTTCTATTGAGGAAAAACTAGTCACGTTATCTACCACAATCTTCTGAGGGACACAAAAATGACAAGTATATTTTACTTGAGAAAATTACATACCACTTATAAAGTGGTTCTATTTACAAGGGCTGCTTCAACCCATTTCATAAAATAATTAGTTGTTAAAATCTGTTTATGACCAACACTTGAAGATGGTGAAAGGGGCCCAATGAAGTCTAATCCCCATTATTTGAAAGGTTTTTCAATATTCATAGGTCTCAGAGGTAATGTTGCAAGTTGTGGTCTTCCTCTGTGTGTGTGTGTGTGTTTGTGTGTGTGTGTGTGTGTGTGTGTGTGTGTGTGTGTGTGTGTGTGTGTGTGTGTGTGTGTGTGTGTGTGTGTGTGTGTAGTTAGTGTTTATTACTATTTTATCATTTATACACATAGGAATATAAAATAATATATCAATTAGCATTTTTCATAGTTAGCTACCCATTTATATGCATCTTTGAACATACCTAGCCAAAAATAACAATTTCTAAAGATTTTGAATGTTGTTTCCAAAGAAGAGAAATGTCCACCATAGGCTTCATTATGAAAAAATTTCAACAATTTGTATTTTTGTTCTTTATCTACACACCTTAGAAAGGTCCCATCAATCCCTTTTTGTATAGGACATCACCCCAAATTACATATTTTGATGATTTTAACTTTAGATTCTTTTTCTCTTTAGGGGATAAGTGACTGGGACAATCTCCATAAGTAAGATAGTGTGCCACATTTATGAACCATGGATCTTGTAAGCTCACTAATAGGCCAATAGGAAGTTATTCTTTTTCTTATTTACTTTTGGTTATTAATTTACACAAACCTTGACCTCTAACTAATTTGGTTGGCCTAATCTCCTGGTCATACTCTTGAATTTTAGCAACCCATGTTGCTCTATTGTTGATCCCAACATCTTGTTGAATCAAAATGTTTTTCATAGCCAAATTAGGAACAAATACAATTGAATGAGAATGAAGTATATAATATCTAAATTGTTTAACAACCTTTACTATAACAAAAGCTTATTTCTCAGCCAAATAATATTTAAGTTCATGCTTCTTGAGAGGAACACTCATAAAGGCTTTTGGAGCTTCTATATTTAATTCATTTTTCTGTAACAAGATACTAGACATGGTATGTTCTGAAGCATAATAGTAAATAACAAAATCTTTTTGGAAATCAAGATTTACCAAAGTAGGTGTTTATGTGATCACCTCTTTAATATCTTCAAATGCTTTCTTAGCAACTTCATTCCATCTGAATGCTTGTTTTTCACTCATCATCTCCACAATATGTTTTGTAATCTTAGAAAAATCAAGAATGAACCTTCTAAGAAAATTAATCTGGACACAGAAAGATTTAACTCCAGTCCTATTAGAAGGAAGGCTTAGCTATTGTATTGCTCTAACTCTTTTTGGGTCAATTTTGATTCCACCTTTTGAAACTAGGTGTCCCAATAACTTCCCTTATGTAACATAGAAGATTGAATTCTTAGGGTTAAGAGATATCCCATTACTCTAGCATCTTTGTAAAATGATCTCTAGATCCTTCAGATGATCCTCCCTTTTCCTAGAGAAAATTGTCAAATCATGAAGATAAATGACAATAATTCTATCTTTCAAATCTTTCAAGGATGAATCCATCACCCATTGAAAAGTTGAACAAGTATTAATCAAATTGAAGGGCATATGATTATAAACAAAAGTTCCTCAAGGTGTAATGAAAGTAGTTTTATGTTGGCCAGCTGCAACCACACTTATCTGATTATAACCTGAGAACCCATCTAACATGGACATCATTTCCAACCCAACAATAGTTTGAAAGATGTGATCCATCATAGGTAAGGTATAATTATCTTTTAAATTGGCTTGATTCAAATTCCTGAAGTCAACACAAATTCTTATTTCTCCATTCTTTTTGCACATTGGAACAATGTTTGCCACCTAGGTGGAGTGATGAATTGGATAAATAATCCTAACCTTCAACAACTTGTCAATATCCTTAAAGATAGCCTCAAAAACTTTTCAGTTATAATTTCTCAGTTTCTACCTGAATAGAATTACATTTGATTTCAAAGGAATATGATGCTGAAACTGTCCACATCTAAAATCTTTAAGGTCATCATAGCAGTAAGAAAAGACATCCTTATATTTAATCAATAGATTAATTAATTCATTTTTCTCCTCCGATGGATAACACCTACCAATGGCAATCCATTTGAGGTTAGTTTCACTTCCAATGTTGATTTTCTCATAATCCTCTATTTTCTTAGTATTTTGGATAATTTTGCTTTCAATATATTCATCTTGTCTAGTGAACAAATGTTCTAGAGAGACCAATCCTTTAGGGATTTTATTTCCTTTTAATTGAATTACATCATCTTTTGGATTGATCCCTGGATCAGGACTAAATTATTTACATTTTGTTTTAGCACCTTCAAAATAAGTCCCCAGGAACATATCAACATTCTCAAAAAAAAAATTTGATTTGTTTATTACTCTCAAAAACTTTCTAATTTTTAGCATTATCTAGGAAATTAGGACGATAGACTATTTTTATTCTATATGAATCCCTTTCGAAATCAGGGTGTGGGAGAAGAAGAGAAGCTAATATTGCTATAGAATGTACCTGAGTGTTCTGGTCTCTAGGAATTGCTTCAATATAAAAGACATCAAAACAACCTATCTCATACCAAACTCTATCTCTATAATATCTTAATCTATCATTTTTAACTAAAAAAATGCCTCTCACTTGTTTGACAATTAATTCAACATCTCCTTTTGCCTTCAATATTTTTATACCCTTTCCTTTAACTTCATTTAACCCAAGCAATAAAGCTTCATATTCTGCAACGTTATTAATGTTTTTAAATTCTAGTTTGAAACAGTATGAAAAAGTTTCACCTTAAGGTGAGATCAACACAACTCCTGCTCTTGAACTAGTGGTAGCACAACTATCATCAAATTCCATGGTCCATAGATCATATAAATGAATAGACTTTGGGATAGATTCTTCCTTTAAATCTTCATATGAGAGAAAATAGTTACCAAATTCACATTATTCAAATAGAATATGAGACATAGGATCATCAGAAGGATATATCGTAAACTTGCATTTAGGTTCAGGTTCTAGTTTAACTTTCTACTTTTCCACTAAAATTGTAGCTTCTTACCAATCCAATTTAATCTGCCTTCTCAAATCTTTTGCAAAATTTTTTGCTCAACATCATCCCATAACTAGTAGGAATATCCACTACCAAAATAGTCAACTTCACCTTTTTATCAGGATAGGCTGCAAGAACAACTCATTCATCTTTAATTTGTTTGAGAAAAGAAATCTATTTGCCATCTATGGATTAACATCTACCAAATATTTTTGTAAGGGATAAGCCTAAGGCTTTGGCTATAGAATAAGGCATTATATTATCATAAGCACTTATGTCTATGATATAATTGTTGAGTTTATGACCATTTATGAATAAAGAAATATAAAATGGGTTGAGTTTGATATCAGTCATAGATGGAGTATCATTAGATGAATTGAGGGTCATTCTAGATGTATGAGTGGGTGATTCAGGTGGAGAAGTAAATAATTGGGCAATGGGAGACTTAGTGTTAATGTTTAATTGAATTTCAGGTTTAACTTGTGTAGGACCATTTTTGACATATTTAACTAATTTATCAAGTTCTTTGGGTTTCAATCTGAGGTATTCAGTAGCGTATATTTGAATTTTTACAGACTTACAAAAATTCTAAAATATCAAAAGAAGTCTCACAATCATTTTTTGTGTAAAAATTTACTTTCTTGGGTCTTCAAATTAGTATCATAGGTTTTAGTAAAAGTTTCTTTACCTTTAACAGGTACTTCTTGAGTATTAAAAAATCTCAGATTTTTTTGACTTCTAGTAAGCATAGCTCATGAAGGATCTTCAAGAGTAACCAATATTTCACCTCCTCTTTTTGAATCTAAATCATATTCTAGGAAGTGTATTTCAGATTCACGAGGTCTCTCAAAGATCCTTTTTATTTAGTAATCTCCCCTAAGACATCTTGAGTAGCAATCATTTGAGTATATCTAAGCATCTCTAGATAAGAATTTCCATCATGAACAGTAATCAAATGAAAGATACACATGTTACTTCTTCTAGGAGGGGCTTCAATTGTCAATCTTGGTTGTGTTGATGCAAGTGGTAATGTCTTACCAACATTTTCTTGTTGATTTCTCTTACCAATATCTCGATATGGTTGTTAGAATTAAGTATTAGCCTTAGGTAATTGTCTTTTTAAGGCAATCATATCATTGACTAGCCTTTGAACTACAAGATCCGTAGAGGATGAGGGATGAGCATTAGGTACTTGGACTTCTTTCTTCTATTTTTGAGCCATAATAAGATAATCTTCTAACTCAACTACCAATGATTATGTGTCTATTAAATTGACAATTTCACCTCTTCTAAGGTGAAAACTTATATCAGGGGGTATAGAATTAATGAAAAAACATATTTGATTCTCATTAGTCAATATTTTAGTAGTAAGAATTTTGTGCATAATTTTATTGAATTTGGTTATAAATTCCTTCATAAGTTCATGTATCTCCTTCTTGAGCTAAGTCAATTGAGCAAGAAAGGAATGTTCATCTTCTACACTTTTGAACCTCTTTTTAAATATAGTTTTCATATCATTCCAATTTATGATTGAGGAATCAGTTAGATGATAAAACCATTGTGCTGCAATATCAGTTAGAGTTTGAATGAAAATCCTTATGGATACATCTTGATGTTGCATGCCTAACACACCACATGTTACTACATAGGTTCTCAAATATTCTTTTGATGATTATCTTCCATCTCCATTAAATTAAGGTAAATTTTTCCTTACATTTTTAGGGAAAGGATTCAGGTTGGCCCCTAAATTTAGAGGTCCTATGGCTGCTCCCCAAGGTTGGGCCATTGGAAGGAAACTTGTGGTAGAAGGAAAGATTGTACCAGAAAGAGTTAAGGCTTGACAGACAGAGGATGTAGAGGGTTTAGGGGGGATAGGAGGTC